>WNYA01006237.1:0-12900 GCA_019512145.1 Engystomops pustulosus | reverse complement strand
TTGAACGCACACCCCTTGGAGAATTTAGCAAGGTGTAATATGTGGTGAAATGACCATTTTGAACATACAGGTGGTTTCCAAATATGATGTGCAATGGATGGCCAAGATGAAAATTGCAATTATTTTTGGAAAGTTCGGTGCCAGTTATGTGACGCCCTGTGTGTAGTGCCCGTTATGTGATGCCCAGTTTGTGCCGCTGTTAAATGTCAGCTCTCTGATTAGGAAGCCATGTTTCCTGACATGAAAGACCCAACATGAGATCCTAAACACTAGCCAGAAAATACAGCAGGGCTCCCGAATGATAAAGCACTTGGAATAAACTAATTATTATAATAAAGAAAGAAAAAAAATTGGATAATTACAAAGGATCTGCTAACAAATCCAGAGGCTTGGAGGGAAAATAGAAAACCTACATAAAAAACATAAAACCAACAAGTGACCCTAGTTTGCAAACTACATACCACAATGAAGTAATCGAGAGGCATGGAGATCAATTTGACCTAATAGTTGTTAGAATAATTTCTTTTAACTAAATGAATTCCCAACAAAGGTTGGACGTGAATTGTGAATGAGATGCATGTAAGGAGGTGGAATATACCAGGGGACCAACTAAAATGTTGTGACTCTGGGAGTTCTCGCAGGTCTAGTAGTAATATACAGTGTCCTTCCCAACTCTTTTAGAACAGACTCTTTTCTTTAGAGTCCTTCCTTTAAAAGCAGTGGAATTCACCAGGAAAATGCTGTCCTAGCAAAACACGGGGGATATCTAATCCATAGGTACTGGGGCCCTGTCCTTCTTGTCCAAATATTAGTTCCCTAATGTCCGCTTCATGAAAATAGAGAAATGATATGGTGTGACCTGCACATTGGAGCAGCACATAAAAGTTTGTACAGCATCATGTGCACAATGTACATGGCTTGCGCTTTTGTACCATATCTTCGTTTTCCGTAGGGTGCTGCACGGTGCGGGGGCATTCACTGTTGCCGTGAGTTGCTCTCATTCACCCAGCGATGCCCATTGTGACCAATATTGCTGCTATTGGCTGGTCCAGATTGACCAGCCAGTAGCGGCAAACCTGGATAGTGGGGGGCAGCGAAACCCCTCTGGACCACGAGGCAAAATTGATGGCTGTCTGGAATAGCCACCATCTTACCCTGATCGTTGTGTCTGAACTGTGTTGGCAAGCAACTTTCCGCCACACCGTTCTATGACAGCGCGGGTCGGAAATGGGTTTATAGGCTATGCAATATTTATTTATTTATTTGGCAATTAGGACAAATAAGGGCTTATTCTTTGCAAGACAGAATGCACTGTAGAAAATACTTCATTAGTGGGTCTTTATCTCATTGATGCGATTTTATTAACTCTATGTGTGGAGAAAAAAAAAATCATCAATTCTTGTTTCTGATTTTTAGTATTTTGGTGGGGGGCGTTCACTGTAGCATAAAAATAATATAATATGTTATCTTTATTCTACGGATCACTGTGATTACGGTGATACCTCATTTATATAGTTTTATCTGTATTTTTATTGTGACATTTTTTGTGTGACAAGTTGTTTTTTTCAGTGGTACCATTTTGGCGATTGTAACTTTTTAGAATCACTTTTTAGAACATTATTTTTGTAAAGCAAAGTGACATTTTTGGCAAGTTTTTCGTGTGTTTTTTTTTTTAAAACAACGTTCATCGAGCGGGTCCAATTATGATTCAGATTTATTGCACAGATTGTTACATTTGCAAAGCCCCTATAGTACCAAACCGTGAAAATGCCCCAAATGTGACCCAGTTTTGAAAACTAGATCCTTCATAGAATTTATTAACCGGTTCGCGACCGCCCGCCGTGTATTCACCCAAAGTGGTTTAGTGAGTATTTTGACCACACAGATGTTCTACATCTACATGTTCTACATTCCCCATAAAAATGGGGAAAAAAAGATATAAAAAATAAAACAGCATGAGGAACACACAGCTAAGCGTCACAGACCGACGCATTTCGAAACATTGTTTCTTTATCAAGGTCTGAATAGAATACAAGCGAACACACGATTTAAGGAACCATGCACAAAAATCTCCACGCTCATTCAGCTGAGAAAATCCAGTCATGTGATCGGAGCTGATTGCATGGGAATCACGTGTGTCGCCACGGCAGATATATTAGAAAAATGTCACAAATATTAGAATTAAAAAATAGTGAATATGTATATTGTTGACAACTGGAAGAAAAATTGGCATAGATGTTAAGGAAAAGAGTTAGGTACAAGTATATGTGACTACCAGATATCATCCCTAGCAAATAAACATTGCATGATAGCAATAAAAAACACAAGTTGTTTTATAAGTACTTACATTGTCCATGAACACATAAGAACAAAAAGATACATAATATTTGCAGTTAGTCGTTAGAAGAAGGAAAAAACAGAGATAAGACACCCCATGTATTGGTTAACATGGCCCTGAGATATCCATATATCCAAGAAAAACACCCCTTTGAGTTCCAATCGGGGACTCTAAGCTTAGACATGAATGCGAGCATTGTCACAAACCTGTCACATTCAGTGAAATAAGATAAAAATGATGAGGGGTACAAGATGTAATAGGACCTCATCTCATAACATCTCACTTAGTTCCATAAAATAATGTCTTGTCTAGCATTTAGACCCCTCAGTATCCTGGTGTCAAGAGTGAAAATCCAGAAAGACTCCCTATTCAGGAGTTTTCTCTGAATAGGGCATGATACCGCAGACACATTGTCAGTATTGTTAGTGACATCAGACATGTGCCTGCATAATCTAGTCTTAAGGGGACCTATAGTGCACCCTACATACTGGATCCTGCACAATGTACAGGAAATAACGTAAACTACATAAGCAGTATTGCAATTGAGGTAGGATTAAACTGGATGTTCCTTACCCGTAGGCATGGGAACACATTTTACATACATGAATGTTGATTTTGCCCCATTGTTTACATTTTCACAAGGGGTTAAATGAATTAATGCACACAAAGATGGTTCTGCAGTTTCTCCTGTATCTGGCTGTAAACTGTTGTACGGCATACATCAGGGTCCAAAGAAAGGAACGAGCCCTATTTGGCTGTCAGATTTTTTCCTAAATAAATTTCAGGTGCTCTACCACATTTGCAAAGCCCCCAAATTACCAAACAGTACAAATTCTCCAAATGTGACCCTATTTTGAATATTGGACCCTTCATAGAATTTATCAAGGTGTTATCAAGGTGTAAAAGGAACATTTTTCACAAAAGGTTAAGGGAAAAATTCACACTAAAATTCATAAATCAATTTCTCCAGAGTACAAAAATACTTCACATGGGGAAGTATAAGTTGATATTGTGGGTATAAATTGATATCGCAGCACACTGAACCACAAAAGGGGAAGAGCACAGTTTTGCTTTTGAAGGGGAGATTTGCAATCCATAGTTTTTAGGGACATTGAAAACTGAGCCACAATATTTAACCTCCCAAACGATCCCATTTTACAAACTACAAAGTTTAGGAAAATTATCCAATGGGTATTCAATTGGCTTATATATTGTCTCCAGCCTATGCCATCCAGAATATGCATCACTAAAATTGTTATTCGGAGGACAATGTTCGCAGAGACTCTAGCGTTGCCAGATCTTAAATTAAGCTGAAGAAATGTTTCCTGCCTCCTTTACAATATTCATCAAGGGGTATAATGGGAATTTGCGGGTGAGGTGTTGGGGGGCTCTAGATGCAAACACTAGGGAATGTAATTATTTGCAAAACAAATGGTGTTGATTTTATATCTAAAGAGGTGAGGTGTGGTCAAAGCATTCGCCAATGCAAAGGCCAGGTTTAAAGGGGCAAGTTTCACAATGGTGGGTAGTGTCTTTCCACACCCCTCTAGTTGTGCAGAAGCAACACCTTTTTTGTGGTCTCCTTTTTGTGGGGAGAATAACCCCCATGGAAGTGTTGCCCGTAATACAGTAATTTGATAGTGATACAGCAGCAAAAGGGTTAATTTATAACAAACTAGCTGGCTACTATCAAATGTCACAAATGTCTCAAAATGTTACAAATGTCACAGGATCTGAGTTGTGAGTCACAGAAAACACAGTGGAGAAGAGTGGTGACCCCTCCCCCCTCTATAGCGATGCATGGCGCTGTAACACAGGGAAAGATAGGACATATCCTATCTTTTCCCCATCAACAGAGTGGTATGGAGCTGCACGCTTTGTGTGCCCATTGCCGGCCCGTATATACGTGTTCCTACAGTATTGTGAATGTAGCCTAATGTTGTGATAACAGATGCCAGTGGCACAAGATTTGTGATTCCTAGATGACAGGTGACAGTGACACTAGAGCAGCAGCGCACAACCCGTTGGATGCATGTGGCCTGCCGACCCTGAGGTTGCGCCCCCCCACCCTGTTGCCTACAGTTTCCAGTGCAGCAGGGCCGTGATTGTATTTAGTTTTTTCTGCAATTTGCGCCAAAAACGGAATAAAACAAGTGTGCAGTAAGAACACATTCCTTGAGGAACTGTCTGGTTGCTGTACAGAGGGGAAGCTAAAGGTCCTGTGATGATGTCATAATCACATGACCCTCCGGCTCCTCCTCTATGCAGCCTCCTGCAAAACAGGGCTGCTCACCGTAAAGAAAAGCTATAACTGGGAGCAGCGTGGGATGGGGAGAACTATAACTGGGAGCAGCGGGGGGGGGGGGGACTAGAACTGGGGGCAGCAGAGGTAGGAGGGAACTAGAACTGGGGACTGTTGTGTAACAATAGATGAAAAATGGAGGGTTCAAGCACAGGTTATGCAAAAAACTGTTAAATAATACATATTAAATAGCTCCTACATAAAAACATGACTAAATGGACTACATGGACACACAAATAAACAATGCTAGATGTTTAGTTATATTCTTGTACATAGGAGCAGTATTATAGTAGTTATACTATTGTACATAGGGAGCAGTATTATATACATTTTATTCTTGAACATAGGGGGGCAATATTATAATAGTTATATTCTTGTACATAGGGGGCAATTTTTATTTCAAAAACCAACAAATACAATTAAACAAAATACAAAATCATAAATACATTCTTCTGTACACAAAATTAGTATTCAAACAAATATAAACTTTAAATGTAACTTAAAGAGTCCATAGCTGCTGCTGGAAAGGAAAAAGTAAAATGCTAAATCCAATATATAAAAATTAAACACCAGATACATTCCTACATAATTTTCTATTTCTCTGGTCTTCCCTGATTTCTAGTGATTTTATCCACTGGAGCTCAGACATGACTTGGGATACTACAGACGTGTGGCTGTAGTCGCTCGCTGTGTAGGGACACTCGGGTTCTGGCATGCCAGTGGTAATATTTAATTACTGTTATTATGAGGTACATGGTTCCCGGATTAATATTACCATCTGGAGACGGGACACCATAAATGATGTCCGGGTACTGGAGGAATTGCAGCCTAGGGATGTTCAGCGGGTCAGATAATCCCTTCCAGATATATCCCCCCCCCCCCCCCCCCCCCCCCCCCCCACCCACCAAATGATCCATTGTCTCCTCCTGCTGACACCTCATAAACGTTAGATTTCCTCTAACAAATAACTTCCCATGTAGCAACAACCAAAAGATATCAAATAACTTGGGGGGGAAGTTGCTTCTCATTGAGGAACCTGAGACTCTTCTGTAAGGTGGTGGTTACACAGTCTCTAAGTGCAAGAGGGGAGTGGAAGAAGGCCCGACATATCCTAGAGTAGAGGTCTCTCCTGGTGTTACTGAAAATGTAGGACTTCTCCAGCTTTCACATCCTGACACACTTCAGACCATACTCCAGATGCTGGGGGAAGAAGCCAGGAGTCCATCGACCCCTCTTGAGACTGCCGCCTCACACCGAAGACTCTGCAAAAGGCAATATCCAGTCCCTGACACTACTCGCCCACAGGAGACCATCATTTGAGTCAAGGCTACCAAAATTGACTTTCAGAAACATGGAGTCAAAGAACACCCTTGGATATAACATATCCAGTCCACCCTCTCTCCACTGTAGGTAGGTGATCCCTCTTTTAACCGGGTTCAACCTGTTCCCCCATAAGTTGGAAGGACAGGCTTAAGAGCCTAGAGGAGAAAGATTCTGGCAAAGGAAAGATGACAGAGACATAGAGGAAGACGGGGACCAGGTAAGTCTTCATCAGAGCAACCCTTTCCCTACAAGTCAGCCTCCAGTCCTTCCATCGCTGAACCTTTGCATTTCCTGTTTCCAATTTCTCTTCCCGATTTAGCTAGGCATTATCTTCCCTCCCAAATTTAACCCCAAGGATCTAAATATGGGTGGAGGCCTTTGCAAACTGTGGCAGATCAGAGCCAGGAGCAGCATTTAATGTCCAAAAAGCTTCACTCTTCTCCGGAGTCCTCTGAATAACTTTTGATGGCTGCAGACAACATCTCCACCTCACAAGGTTCAGAAATCACCACAGTCACATCATCCACATAGGCAACAACTTTCAAAGGCAAGCAATGGGGAATCGGCACCCCCTGAAAATCACACCGCTGCGGTGATCACAGAAACAAGTCTATGGCAAACACATACAGCAGTGGACTCGGGGGGCAGCCCTGTCGCACCCCTGCCTCTACTTGAAAAGTGTCACCTTGCCAACCATTAATCTGAGGAAAGATCTTCGTCTCTCTATACAAAGTTCTCAGCCAATCTATAAATTCTCCCAGAATACCGTACAAAGGAATACCGGACAATAATCTTTTTTTTTTTTTTTTTTTTTTTTTTTATCATCTTTATTTGATTTTTTTACCATTTTTTAGAAAACCTTAAACGCCCCCTTTAGGGGTATCATTTTCGTTCTTAACATATAAGCATATTTTACAAACCTACTTTTATTAACATTGTTCGTTTATCATTGCATCGTTACAGCATTCTTCACCCTCCCCCCCCCCTCCCTGAGATGCAACTGGCTTCCATATAGTTCATTTCCTAATTAATGTTCACCATATAATGCACTTATTTCCTCTCTTGAGAAGATCCTGTTAACTATGGGGCCCCAGACTAGCAACCACTTCACCCTGTTGTTCTTTTTATATTCACTATTCTTTTCAACCCATTGGAAGTACATAAATTCTTTCCATTTCCTTTTCACTTGTAGCATTGTTGGTAGGTGTGTGGATATCCATTCTGCCAGTAATATTTTTTTTACCGCCAATATCAGCAAGTCTACCAGTTCTTCTTTCTGCCTGTTTGGTCTTCCCTCGTGGTATTGAAAAATACATCTCCACACATTCATCTCCACTTCTTCCCCCAAAACATACTCAATAAGCTGGTGTGTTGACCTCCATAGGTTCTTTACTGCCTGGCAGTACCATAGGCAGTGTATAAGGTTCGCTTTTGGTTTCCCACACTTCGTGCATTCTTCTCTATAATCTAGGAATGTATTTTGAAATGGCTTATCAAATGCCCAATAGGCTCTTAACAGTATCTTCCACTGCATCTCTCTCAAGTTTTCAGATGTGGTAACTTTCTGTGTTTTTCTCCACCCCTTCAGGAGTCTCATGCCTACTTCTTGCTCTGTTAACTCAGTTCTTATCTCTTCCTTCCACTTTCTTGCTGATCTTCTTTCAAAAACATCTGCTCCTCTCTGTGTGATAGCTTTTCTAATACTGGCTATTGATGGATTCCCCTCCCTTTCCTTTATAAAGGCCACAAAGTGTATCTGATTCATTCTCCCTAGCCACCACATATCTTCTTTCTTTCCAATTACATGTACTAACTGATGATAGCTCAGAAACTGAGATTCTCCTAAGCCAAAATCTCCTCTTAGCTGATCGAATGTTTTTAATCTTCTCTCCTCCCTATCTACTATATCTGCTACTTTCAATATTCCCTTCTTCTCCCATTCCCTGATCCATGCTTTGGGTCCTTCCCATTTTTCCATTTCTAATACTTCCCGGATACTTAAAAACTCAGATTTCTCTACTGGCAAACCAAATCTTCTCCTTAATATCTTCCACACCACCCTTGTATCTCTCAGTAGTATTGAGGTCTTCCCCTCCCCACTTAATTTTACTGTTTTCTCGTGTAAATATTGGTTCAAGGACATAGGCTCTACTAGGCTTTGTTCTACTTTCCGGTCCACCAATGTTTCTTGTCCGTTTACCCATTGGGCTACGAACCTGGCTATACATGCGATATTGTATTCTCTCAAATTAGGGAAGGAGAGGCCCCCCATCACTCGTGGTTTCTGCATATAAGACAATGAGACCCTTACTTTCTTCCTTCTCCATAGAAACTTCTGGAATAGGCTATTTATTTTCCTTATATCATCGTGTTTCAGCAAAACCGGACAATAATCTTGATCAGCCCTTTCACCTGTAGGTCCAGACCTACAACATATCTCCCACACCTCAGGGCTTTACATCTCTCAGAAATCTCTCTTATGGAGATGACTGCTCCAGAGATGTTCCACCCTTTTACTGTGCGGTACTGAGAGCCTGCCAACAGTGCCGGGGACAAACAAACTAATCTAGAAAACAGAATCTTCCTGTCGACATTCAAGAGGGCGATCGACCTCCAGTTCTTGATGTCACTAGGCTCCTTACCTTTGGACAGCAGAATAAGGGAGGACACTCTCATGGATGGAGGCATCAGGTGATTTTCTAGAAAGTTAGTAAACACATCCACAAGGATCGGGGCTAAGAGGTCTTTAAATATCTTACAAAATTCAGCTGTTATCCCATCAGGACCTGGTGCCTTCCTCAGATGAAACTTATCAATGGCCTCTTTAACCTCCTCCTCTGTTATTCCTGCTGTCAAAGGAGAAAACTCCAAATCTTTAGTGTCAGGGCCTGGAGAACTGAGCCATTTTCTCTCCATTCAAAACCTTTTTCTGAAATAACCCGTCATAGTACGATTTCACCACCCCCAGGATACCCTCCTGAGATTCCTAAAAAACTCCCTGGGAGTCAGTGAGACCTGTGATAGTTTTCTTAGCCGCACGTTCCCGGCACCTCTTATACGGATCAGGCGTTCCTAAGTTCGCATAGTCAAGCTCAACAACCAGGGACGTGTAGCAGCTGTACTGATTCTGCTTTATTTCAGGTTTCAGTCGGTCGATCTTTTTGTTTTGCATCCCCACCCGCCAAATGCAGTGACTCCAATTCTTTCTGCACCTTGAGATACTGACTGTACTTGCTCTTACCCTTCTTAATTGACAGTCTCTTTAAGAGGGACCTGATCTCCTCCTTGACGTCCTCCCACCAGTCAGATATGTGGTTATAAAAATCCATTCTCTCAAGTTCACTCTGCAGAAGAGAATGGACATGTTCCTGGGCAAGGGCTTCTTCTAACAGACTAGAGTTGAGTCTCCATAGTCCCCTGCCCATATCAGGCTGCTCAGCAGGACCTAGGCAAAAGTATAAGGCCAGGTGATGAGAGTATGGAACAGCCTTCTGATTTTTATGCCCAATGATCTCCTTTGGACTCGCCAATGCCAGGTCTATCCGACTAGACCTTCCAGCACAGGACACATCACAGTACCACCATGCACAAACACATCAGACAAGCCTGACTGTGTAATGATAGTGTTCAGGACCTTAGAGTCTCTTGGGAGCGATCTACCAGTCGGTCTATCACTGGTTGTTCTAGTGACATTAAGGTCACCCACCATAATCACAGGAACAGATGTAAAGAGATAGGGTTTTACCTCATTAAACAGATTTACCTTTCAGTCACTGTCTGTGGACCATAGATATTACTAAGTTGGAGTGTCATACCTCGGATGGTAACCTCCAGCACCAGACACCTTCCCATCAATACCTCGGTTAATGTATGTATGGTGACATTGTGGGTATTAAAGAATAGGGGAACCCCGGCATAAGGCTCCACAGACAGAGACCAGAAGGATGGACCAGAGCGCCATTCCCTCTCTGCTTCTCGTAAGAGAAGTGAGATGAGTCTCCTATAGGAAAAAGACATCAGCATCACGATATTGGAGATGTTCATACAATGCATGTCTTGTCTTCATTGCCCTAATGCTAATCACATTACTAGGTATTACTTTGCAGAGAACCCGTCAGGCAAAATAACCCCCTAAACTAAATATATTTTCATAAACTGCCATTAGAAAGCATTGCCTCTATCCCTTCATTGTCCTTCTACATGACTATAAACCTAAGCAATGAGGTTCTAAAGCTGTATGCAAATGACCTGTGAAATGTCCAATGAGTCATTATCATATTCAAGCTGTCCGGCTTATTCATGAGTGGGAGGCACAGCCACACCCCCAGTGCTGGACTGACAGCCTGTATAATGATGTGAGGCTGTATAATGATGTGCTTCCTGGTGCTGGTGCCCCCTGCAGCCTGTGTGATACAACAGCTCCAGGTAGCCATGTGTATAGCAGAACATGTCAGGCAATTGTGTAGCTGATGTCTGTGTCTCTGTGTATTAGGAGATAGAGCATGTCAGCAGATGCAGCACACACACTAGCAATGCTTAACTATACATTACACACAGACATGAGCAGGGGGAGGAGAGGGAAGGGGGAACAGGAGTGACATCACTGCCTCTGACCATGTGACCATCCTCATTTACATAATAAAGAATAGATGATTTTGCAATGATTAATGTCTGAATTGACTAGATAAAGGCTGTGATGGATCCTTGTGAGCTGCTCCAACAGGTAGTGGTGACAGGACAAGCAGGGTCGGACTGGGGTGCCCAGGGCCCACCAGTGAAATTAATTCTGGGGGCCCACCAGCTGCTTCATGGATACGTGCGAGCCACCCCCATGTATATTTTCATTGTGTTTCTGAACGTGCTGCAAATGCAAGGTGTGAATGCTGCCTATGCCATGTTCACACTTTGCGTTTTTGGTTTCGTTTTTAAAGCTTAGGAAAGACGATCTGTTCCTCTTCCATTTGAATGCATGTCTTTTTGTCATTCAGTAGACAAACTTTAAATTTCTGCAACAAAAAAAACCTAATGTGTGAACGCAGCCTCAGGGCGGGTTCACACGTTGCATTTTGGTTGCTTTTTCATTGCGTTTGAAACACATCACAACAGCTGATGAGAGTTAATTTGCCTAATTACATTACCGTTTACGTTTGTTAACACATTGTTAACAAAACGCACACGTTAACACGTTCTTAACACATGCGTTAACATCGCGTTTAGGATGCGTTTTGTAAACGGAAATGCTAACAGTGATATAATTAGGCAAATCAACTCTCCTCAGTTGTTGTAATGCGTTTCAAACGCAATAAAAATGCAGATCAAAACGCAACGTGTGAACGCAGCCTCAGGCTTCCTGCACACTACGCTTGTGCAGCTGTTGGGATGCAAACAATGGTCCCATGGAATGTTGTATGAGGGTTGCTTGTCATCGGGATGTAAGTACATAATAATAGCCTGAACAGCAAACATGGTTAGGACCTGCTCTGTCATTTACAGCTCAGGTATAATCACAGCCATGTGCAGGAGCCCATAGAAGTGAATGAGGTTGTGTAAAACAATCCTGCAGAAAACAGGCCTCAGGCCCCATTCACACTTTTTGTTTTTTGATGAGTTTTAACTGCACTGGAAACTGCATAAGGCAGGGGCTTTGCCAGAACACATGTCTTTCTACTGAAACACTTTTGTTCTGGAATGAGCCCCTCCCTGTTGAGTTTTTAAATGGAATAAAAACAGATCAAGAACTGCAACGTGTGAATGGGGCCTGAGGCTTGTTATTTGCCGGACTGTTTTACTTCCTGGAATCCGTATTAAACATCTATCACCAGGATGAAGGATTGTAAACCAAACATACAGACATACTGGTGTGTGCCTCCTCTGGCAGGATCTGCTGTTCTTTAAGGTTGTTGTGCCCTTCTTTTTAAGAAAAAAGGGCTTTAAAATTATGCAAATTAGTCTGAGGGGCTCTAGGTTCCATTAATTCCTATGGAGCCTGAGCCCTTCAGGCTCAGTTGCATAACTTTAACCGGTTCGCGACCGCCCGCCATGTATTCACGGCGGCGGTCGCGTTGCGCTGCATGGAGAGGGCTCACGGGCTGAACCCTCTCCATAGCCGGTAAGTCTTTGCTGCATATTGCAGCAAAGGCTCACCGGTAACATCCGCGATCGGTGCTAGCACCGATCGCGGGTGTTTTCACAGCGTGGGCTGCCGGCAAAGCTGCCGGCAGCCTCAAACAGATAGCGACGCATGGGCGATCCGTCTCCATGGTAGCCTCGGGTCTTCCGAAGATATTATCAAATTTCGGAAAAAATGACACCACCCACAGCTCCGTACACCAAAGTATAAAAAAGTTATTAGCGCCAGAAGTTGGCAAAATCAAAAAAATTATTTTTGTACAGGAGGTTTTAATTTTTGTAAATGTATGAAAACATTATAAAACCTATACAAATTTGGTGTCCCCTTAATCGTACCGACCCAAAGAATAAATTAGATGCGTCATTTGGGGCGCTCAGTGAAAGACGTAATATCCAAGCCCACAAGAAAATGGCTCAAATGCGTTTTTTCACCATTTTCATTGCATTTGGAATTTTTTTCCCGCTTCCGAGTACATGGCATGGAATATTTAATACCATCATTATGAAGTGCAATTTGTTATGCAGAAAACAAGCCGTCACATAGCTCTTTACGTGTAAAAATAAAAAAGTTATAGATTTTTGAAGGTGGGGAGTGAAAAATGGACATGAAAAAACAGGAAAGGGCCCGGTCCTTAACCGGTTAAAAGACTTTTTAACAAAAAAAAACAGGGAATAAGAAGCTAAAAGAAGGCCAGGACCTGCCATGGGGGCACACACCAGTTTGTCCGTGTGCTTTGTTTACAATCCTTCATCCTGGTGACAGATGTCCTTTAAGGACTGCACATGGTACATGTATGTCCTTAACAGG
>WNYA01006236.1:0-12900 GCA_019512145.1 Engystomops pustulosus | reverse complement strand
CCTGTTAAGGACATACATGTACCATGTGCAGTCCTTAAAGGACATCTGTCACCAGGATGAAGGATTGTAAACAAAGCACACGGACAAACTGGTGTGTGCCCCCATGGCAGGTCCTGGCCTTCTTTTAGCTTCTTATTCCCTGTTTTTTTTTGTTAAAAAGTCTTTTAACCGGTTAAGGACCGGGCCCTTTCCTGTTTTTTCATGTCCATTTTTCACTCCCCACCTTCAAAAATCTATAACTTTTTTATTTTTACACGTAAAGAGCTATGTGACGGCTTGTTTTCTGCATAACAAATTGCACTTCATAATGATGGTATTAAATATTCCATGCCATGTACTCGGAAGCGGGAAAAAAATTCCAAATGCAATGAAAATGGTGAAAAAACGCATTTGAGCCATTTTCTTGTGGGCTTGGATATTACGTCTTTCACTGAGCGCCCCAAATGACGCATCTAATTTATTCTTTGGGTCGGTACGATTAAGGGGACACCAAATTTGTATAGGTTTTATAATGTTTTCATACATTTACAAAAATTAAAACCTCCTGTACAAAAATAATTTTTTTGATTTTGCCAACTTCTGGCGCTAATAACTTTTTTATACTTTGGTGTACGGAGCTGTGGGTGGTGTCATTTTTTCCGAAATTTGATAATATCTTCGGAAGACCCGAGGCTACCATGGAGACGGATCGCCCATGCGTCGCTATCTGTTTGAGGCTGCCGGCAGCTTTGCCGGCAGCCCACGCTGTGAAAACACCCGCGATCGGTGCTAGCACCGATCGCGGATGTTACCGGTGAGCCTTTGCTGCAATATGCAGCAAAGACTTACCGGCTATGGAGAGGGTTCAGCCCGTGAGCCCTCTCCATGCAGCGCAACGCGACCGCCGCCGTGAATACATGGCGGGCGGTCGCGAACCGGTTAAAGTTATGCAACTGAGCCTGAAGGGCTCAGGCTCCATAGGAATTAATGGAACCTAGAGCCCCTCAGACTAATTTGCATAATTTTAAAGCCCTTTTTTCTTAAAAAGAAGGGCACAACAACCTTAAAGAACAGCAGATCCTGCCAGAGGAGGCACACACCAGTATGTCTGTATGTTTGGTTTACAATCCTTCATCCTGGTGATAGATGTTTAATACGGATTCCAGGAAGTAAAACAGTCCGGCAAATAACAAGCCTCAGGCCCCATTCACACGTTGCAGTTCTTGATCTGTTTTTATTCCATTTAAAAACTCAACAGGGAGGGGCTCATTCCAGAACAAAAGTGTTTCAGTAGAAAGACATGTGTTCTGGCAAAGCCCCTGCCTTATGCAGTTTCCAGTGCAGTTAAAACTCATCAAAAAACAAAAAGTGTGAATGGGGCCTGAGGCCTGTTTTCTGCAGGATTGTTTTACACAACCTCATTCACTTCTATGGGCTCCTGCACATGGCTGTGATTATACCTGAGCTGTAAATGACAGAGCAGGTCCTAACCATGTTTGCTGTTCAGGCTATTATTATGTACTTACATCCCGATGACAAGCAACCCTCATACAACATTCCATGGGACCATTGTTTGCATCCCAACAGCTGCACAAGCGTAGTGTGCAGGAAGCCTGAGGCTGCGTTCACACGTTGCGTTTTGATCTGCATTTTTATTGCGTTTGAAACGCATTACAACAACTGAGGAGAGTTGATTTGCCTAATTATATCACTGTTAGCATTTCCGTTTACAAAACGCATCCTAAACGCGATGTTAACGCATGTGTTAAGAACGTGTTAACGTGTGCGTTTTGTTAACAATGTGTTAACAAACGTAAACGGTAATGTAATTAGGCAAATTAACTCTCATCAGCTGTTGTGATGTGTTTCAAACGCAATGAAAAAGCAACCAAAATGCAACGTGTGAACCCGCCCTGAGGCTGCGTTCACACATTAGGTTTTTTTTGTTGCAGAAATTTAAAGTTTGTCTACTGAATGACAAAAAGACATGCATTCAAATGGAAGAGGAACAGATCGTCTTTCCTAAGCTTTAAAAACGAAACCAAAAACGCAAAGTGTGAACATGGCATAGGCAGCATTCACACCTTGCATTTGCAGCACGTTCAGAAACACAATGAAAATATACATGGGGGTGGCTCGCACGTATCCATGAAGCAGCTGGTGGGCCCCCAGAATTAATTTCACTGGTGGGCCCTGGGCACCCCAGTCCGACCCTGCTTGTCCTGTCACCACTACCTGTTGGAGCAGCTCACAAGGATCCATCACAGCCTTTATCTAGTCAATTCAGACATTAATCATTGCAAAATCATCTATTCTTTATTATGTAAATGAGGATGGTCACATGGTCAGAGGCAGTGATGTCACTCCTGTTCCCCCTTCCCTCTCCTCCCCCTGCTCATGTCTGTGTGTAATGTATAGTTAAGCATTGCTAGTGTGTGTGCTGCATCTGCTGACATGCTCTATCTCCTAATACACAGAGACACAGACATCAGCTACACAATTGCCTGACATGTTCTGCTATACACATGGCTACCTGGAGCTGTTGTATCACACAGGCTGCAGGGGGCACCAGCACCAGGAAGCACATCATTATACAGCCTCACATCATTATACAGGCTGTCAGTCCAGCACTGGGGGTGTGGCTGTGCCTCCCACTCATGAATAAGCCGGACAGCTTGAATATGATAATGACTCATTGGACATTTCACAGGTCATTTGCATACAGCTTTAGAACCTCATTGCTTAGGTTTATAGTCATGTAGAAGGACAATGAAGGGATAGAGGCAATGCTTTCTAATGGCAGTTTATGAAAATATATTTAGTTTAGGGGGTTATTTTGCCTGACGGGTTCTCTGCAAAGTAATACCTAGTAATGTGATTAGCATTAGGGCAATGAAGACAAGACATGCATTGTATGAACATCTCCAATATCGTGATGCTGATGTCTTTTTCCTATAGGAGACTCATCTCACTTCTCTTACGAGAAGCAGAGAGGGAATGGCGCTCTGGTCCATCCTTCTGGTCTCTGTCTGTGGAGCCTTATGCCGGGGTTCCCCTATTCTTTAATACCCACAATGTCACCATACATACATTAACCGAGGTATTGATGGGAAGGTGTCTGGTGCTGGAGGTTACCATCCGAGGTATGACACTCCAACTTAGTAATATCTATGGTCCACAGACAGTGACTGAAAGGTAAATCTGTTTAATGAGGTAAAACCCTATCTCTTTACATCTGTTCCTGTGATTATGGTGGGTGACCTTAATGTCACTAGAACAACCAGTGATAGACCGACTGGTAGATCGCTCCCAAGAGACTCTAAGGTCCTGAACACTATCATTACACAGTCAGGCTTGTCTGATGTGTTTGTGCATGGTGGTACTGTGATGTGTCCTGTGCTGGAAGGTCTAGTCGGATAGACCTGGCATTGGCGAGTCCAAAGGAGATCATTGGGCATAAAAATCAGAAGGCTGTTCCATACTCTCATCACCTGGCCTTATACTTTTGCCTAGGTCCTGCTGAGCAGCCTGATATGGGCAGGGGACTATGGAGACTCAACTCTAGTCTGTTAGAAGAAGCCCTTGCCCAGGAACATGTCCATTCTCTTCTGCAGAGTGAACTTGAGAGAATGGATTTTTATAACCACATATCTGACTGGTGGGAGGACGTCAAGGAGGAGATCAGGTCCCTCTTAAAGAGACTGTCAATTAAGAAGGGTAAGAGCAAGTACAGTCAGTATCTCAAGGTGCAGAAAGAATTGGAGTCACTGCATTTGGCGGGTGGGGATGCAAAACAAAAAGATCGACCGACTGAAACCTGAAATAAAGCAGAATCAGTACAGCTGCTACACGTCCCTGGTTGTTGAGCTTGACTATGCGAACTTAGGAACGCCTGATCCGTATAAGAGGTGCCGGGAACGTGCGGCTAAGAAAACTATCACAGGTCTCACTGACTCCCAGGGAGTTTTTTAGGAATCTCAGGAGGGTATCCTGGGGGTGGTGAAATCGTACTATGACGGGTTATTTCAGAAAAAGGTTTTGAATGGAGAGAAAATGGCTCAGTTCTCCAGGCCCTGACACTAAAGATTTGGAGTTTTCTCCTTTGACAGCAGGAATAACAGAGGAGGAGGTTAAAGAGGCCATTGATAAGTTTCATCTGAGGAAGGCACCAGGTCCTGATGGGATAACAGCTGAATTTTGTAAGATATTTAAAGACCTCTTAGCCCCGATCCTTGTGGATGTGTTTACTAACTTTCTAGAAAATCACCTGATGCCTCCATCCATGAGAGTGTCCTCCCTTATTCTGCTGTCCAAAGGTAAGGAGCCTAGTGACATCAAGAACTGGAGGTCGATCGCCCTCTTGAATGTCGACAGGAAGATTCTGTTTTCTAGATTAGTTTGTTTGTCCCCGGCACTGTTGGCAGGCTCTCAGTACCGCACAGTAAAAGGGTGGAACATCTCTGGAGCAGTCATCTCCATAAGAGAGATTTCTGAGAGATGTAAAGCCCTGAGGTGTGGGAGATATGTTGTAGGTCTGGACCTACAGGTGAAAGGGCTGATCAAGATTATTGTCCGGTTTTGCTGAAACACGATGATATAAGGAAAATAAATAGCCTATTCCAGAAGTTTCTATGGAGAAGGAAGAAAGTAAGGGTCTCATTGTCTTATATGCAGAAACCACGAGTGATGGGGGGCCTCTCCTTCCCTAATTTGAGAGAATACAATATCGCATGTATAGCCAGGTTCGTAGCCCAATGGGTAAACGGACAAGAAACATTGGTGGACCGGAAAGTAGAACAAAGCCTAGTAGAGCCTATGTCCTTGAACCAATATTTACACGAGAAAACAGTAAAATTAAGTGGGGAGGGGAAGACCTCAATACTACTGAGAGATACAAGGGTGGTGTGGAAGATATTAAGGAGAAGATTTGGTTTGCCAGTAGAGAAATCTGAGTTTTTAAGTATCCGGGAAGTATTAGAAATGGAAAAATGGGAAGGACCCAAAGCATGGATCAGGGAATGGGAGAAGAAGGGAATATTGAAAGTAGCAGATATAGTAGATAGGGAGGAGAGAAGATTAAAAACATTCGATCAGCTAAGAGGAGATTTTGGCTTAGGAGAATCTCAGTTTCTGAGCTATCATCAGTTAGTACATGTAATTGGAAAGAAAGAAGATATGTGGTGGCTAGGGAGAATGAATCAGATACACTTTGTGGCCTTTATAAAGGAAAGGGAGGGGAATCCATCAATAGCCAGTATTAGAAAAGCTATCACACAGAGAGGAGCAGATGTTTTTGAAAGAAGATCAGCAAGAAAGTGGAAGGAAGAGATAAGAACTGAGTTAACAGAGCAAGAAGTAGGCATGAGACTCCTGAAGGGGTGGAGAAAAACACAGAAAGTTACCACATCTGAAAACTTGAGAGAGATGCAGTGGAAGATACTGTTAAGAGCCTATTGGGCATTTGATAAGCCATTTCAAAATACATTCCTAGATTATAGAGAAGAATGCACGAAGTGTGGGAAACCAAAAGCGAACCTTATACACTGCCTATGGTACTGCCAGGCAGTAAAGAACCTATGGAGGTCAACACACCAGCTTATTGAGTATGTTTTGGGGGAAGAAGTGGAGATGAATGTGTGGAGATGTATTTTTCAATACCACGAGGGAAGACCAAACAGGCAGAAAGAAGAACTGGTAGACTTGCTGATATTGGCGGTAAAAAAAATATTACTGGCAGAATGGATATCCACACACCTACCAACAATGCTACAAGTGAAAAGGAAATGGAAAGAATTTATGTACTTCCAATGGGTTGAAAAGAATAGTGAATATAAAAAGAACAACAGGGTGAAGTGGTTGCTAGTCTGGGGCCCCATAGTTAACAGGATCTTCTCAAGAGAGGAAATAAGTGCATTATATGGTGAACATTAATTAGGAAATGAACTATATGGAAGCCAGTTGCATCTCAGGGAGGGGGGGGGGAGGGTGAAGAATGCTGTAACGATGCAATGATAAACGAACAATGTTAATAAAAGTAGGTTTGTAAAATATGCTTATATGTTAAGAACGAAAATGATACCCCTAAAGGGGGCGTTTAAGGTTTTCTAAAAAATGGTAAAAAAATCAAATAAAGATGATAAAAAAAAAAAAAAAAAAAAAAAAAAAGATTATTGTCCGGTATTCCTTTGTACGGTATTCTGGGAGAATTTATAGATTGGCTGAGAACTTTGTATAGAGAGACGAAGATCTTTCCTCAGATTAATGGTTGGCAAGGTGACACTTTTCAAGTAGAGGCAGGGGTGCGACAGGGCTGCCCCCCGAGTCCACTGCTGTATGTGTTTGCCATAGACTTGTTTCTGTGATCACCGCAGCGGTGTGATTTTCAGGGGGTGCCGATTCCCCATTGCTTGCCTTTGAAAGTTGTTGCCTATGTGGATGATGTGACTGTGGTGATTTCTGAACCTTGTGAGGTGGAGATGTTGTCTGCAGCCATCAAAAGTTATTCAGAGGACTCCGGAGAAGAGTGAAGCTTTTTGGACATTAAATGCTGCTCCTGGCTCTGATCTGCCACAGTTTGCAAAGGCCTCCACCCATATTTAGATCCTTGGGGTTAAATTTGGGAGGGAAGATAATGCCTAGCTAAATCGGGAAGAGAAATTGGAAACAGGAAATGCAAAGGTTCAGCGATGGAAGGACTGGAGGCTGACTTGTAGGGAAAGGGTTGCTCTGATGAAGACTTACCTGGTCCCCGTCTTCCTCTATGTCTCTGTCATCTTTCCTTTGCCAGAATCTTTCTCCTCTAGGCTCTTAAGCCTGTCCTTCCAACTTATGGGGGAACAGGTTGAACCCGGTTAAAAGAGGGATCACCTACCTACAGTGGAGAGAGGGTGGACTGGATATGTTATATCCAAGGGTGTTCTTTGACTCCATGTTTCTGAAAGTCAATTTTGGTAGCCTTGACTCAAATGATGGTCTCCTGTGGGCGAGTAGTGTCAGGGACTGGATATTGCCTTTTGCAGAGTCTTCGGTGTGAGGCGGCAGTCTCAAGAGGGGTCGATGGACTCCTGGCTTCTTCCCCCAGCATCTGGAGTATGGTCTGAAGTGTGTCAGGATGTGAAAGCTGGAGAAGTCCTACATTTTCAGTAACACCAGGAGAGACCTCTACTCTAGGATATGTCGGGCCTTCTTCCACTCCCCTCTTGCACTTAGAGACTGTGTAACCACCACCTTACAGAAGAGTCTCAGGTTCCTCAATGAGAAGCAACTTCCCCCCCAAGTTATTTGATATCTTTTGGTTGTTGCTACATGGGAAGTTATTTGTTAGAGGAAATCTAACGTTTATGAGGTGTCAGCAGGAGGAGACAATGGATCATTTGGTGGGTGGGGGGGGGGGGGGGGGGGGGGGGGGGGGATATATCTGGAAGGGATTATCTGACCCGCTGAACATCCCTAGGCTGCAATTCCTCCAGTACCCGGACATCATTTATGGTGTCCCGTCTCCAGATGGTAATATTAATCCGGGAACCATGTACCTCATAATAACAGTAATTAAATATTACCACTGGCATGCCAGAACCCGAGTGTCCCTACACAGCGAGCGACTACAGCCACACGTCTGTAGTATCCCAAGTCATGTCTGAGCTCCAGTGGATAAAATCACTAGAAATCAGGGAAGACCAGAGAAATAGAAAATTATGTAGGAATGTATCTGGTGTTTAATTTTTATATATTGGATTTAGCATTTTACTTTTTCCTTTCCAGCAGCAGCTATGGACTCTTTAAGTTACATTTAAAGTTTATATTTGTTTGAATACTAATTTTGTGTACAGAAGAATGTATTTATGATTTTGTATTTTGTTTAATTGTATTTGTTGGTTTTTGAAATAAAAATTGCCCCCTATGTACAAGAATATAACTATTATAATATTGCCCCCCTATGTTCAAGAATAAAATGTATATAATACTGCTCCCTATGTACAATAGTATAACTACTATAATACTGCTCCTATGTACAAGAATATAACTAAACATCTAGCATTGTTTATTTGTGTGTCCATGTAGTCCATTTAGTCATGTTTTTATGTAGGAGCTATTTAATATGTATTATTTAACAGTTTTTTGCATAACCTGTGCTTGAACCCTCCATTTTTCATCTATTGTTACACAACAGTCCCCAGTTCTAGTTCCCTCCTACCTCTGCTGCCCCCAGTTCTAGTCCCCCCCCCCCCCGCTGCTCCCAGTTATAGTTCTCCCCATCCCACGCTGCTCCCAGTTATAGCTTTTCTTTACGGTGAGCAGCCCTGTTTTGCAGGAGGCTGCATAGAGGAGGAGCCGGAGGGTCATGTGATTATGACATCATCACAGGACCTTTAGCTTCCCCTCTGTACAGCAACCAGACAGTTCCTCAAGGAATGTGTTCTTACTGCACACTTGTTTTATTCCGTTTTTGGCGCAAATTGCAGAAAAAACTAAATACAATCACGGCCCTGCTGCACTGGAAACTGTAGGCAACAGGGTGGGGGGGCGCAACCTCAGGGTCGGCAGGCCACATGCATCCAACGGGTTGTGCGCTGCTGCTCTAGTGTCACTGTCACCTGTCATCTAGGAATCACAAATCTTGTGCCACTGGCATCTGTTATCACAACATTAGGCTACATTCACAATACTGTAGGAACACGTATATACGGGCCGGCAATGGGCACACAAAGCGTGCAGCTCCATACCACTCTGTTGATGGGGAAAAGATAGGATATGTCCTATCTTTCCCTGTGTTACAGCGCCATGCATCGCTATAGAGGGGGGAGGGGTCACCACTCTTCTCCACTGTGTTTTCTGTGACTCACAACTCAGATCCTGTGACATTTGTAACATTTTGAGACATTTGTGACATTTGATAGTAGCCAGCTAGTTTGTTATAAATTAACCCTTTTGCTGCTGTATCACTATCAAATTACTGTATTACGGGCAACACTTCCATGGGGGTTATTCTCCCCACAAAAAGGAGACCACAAAAAAGGTGTTGCTTCTGCACAACTAGAGGGGTGTGGAAAGACACTACCCACCATTGTGAAACTTGCCCCTTTAAACCTGGCCTTTGCATTGGCGAATGCTTTGACCACACCTCACCTCTTTAGATATAAAATCAACACCATTTGTTTTGCAAATAATTACATTCCCTAGTGT
This sequence comes from Engystomops pustulosus, assembly GCA_019512145.1. Classification (NCBI taxonomy): domain Eukaryota; kingdom Metazoa; phylum Chordata; class Amphibia; order Anura; family Leptodactylidae; genus Engystomops; species Engystomops pustulosus. The sequence goes on along the minus strand of WNYA01006236.1, from coordinate 3,738 downwards.
TTGCATCTAGAGCCCCCCAACACCTCACCCGCAAATTCCCATTATACCCCTTGATGAATATTGTAAAGGAGGCAGGAAACATTTCTTCAGCTTAATTTAAGATCTGGCAACGCTAGAGTCTCTGCGAACATTGTCCTCCGAATAACAATTTTAGTGATGCATATTCTGGATGGCATAGGCTGGAGACAATATATAAGCCAATTGAATACCCATTGGATAATTTTCCTAAACTTTGTAGTTTGTAAAATGGGATCGTTTGGGAGGTTAAATATTGTGGCTCAGTTTTCAATGTCCCTAAAAACTATGGATTGCAAATCTCCCCTTCAAAAGCAAAACTGTGCTCTTCCCCTTTTGTGGTTCAGTGTGCTGCGATATCAATTTATACCCACAATATCAACTTATACTTCCCCATGTGAAGTATTTTTGTACTCTGGAGAAATTGATTTATGAATTTTAGTGTGAATTTTTCCCTTAACCTTTTGTGAAAAATGTTCCTTTTACACCTTGATAACACCTTGATAAATTCTATGAAGGGTCCAATATTCAAAATAGGGTCACATTTGGAGAATTTGTACTGTTTGGTAATTTGGGGGCTTTGCAAATGTGGTAGAGCACCTGAAATTTATTTAGGAAAAAATCTGACAGCCAAATAGGGCTCGTTCCTTTCTTTGGACCCTGATGTATGCCGTACAACAGTTTACAGCCAGATACAGGAGAAACTGCAGAACCATCTTTGTGTGCATTAATTCATTTAACCCCTTGTGAAAATGTAAACAATGGGGCAAAATCAACATTCATGTATGTAAAATGTGTTCCCATGCCTACGGGTAAGGAACATCCAGTTTAATCCTACCTCAATTGCAATACTGCTTATGTAGTTTACGTTATTTCCTGTACATTGTGCAGGATCCAGTATGTAGGGTGCACTATAGGTCCCCTTAAGACTAGATTATGCAGGCACATGTCTGATGTCACTAACAATACTGACAATGTGTCTGCGGTATCATGCCCTATTCAGAGAAAACTCCTGAATAGGGAGTCTTTCTGGATTTTCACTCTTGACACCAGGATACTGAGGGGTCTAAATGCTAGACAAGACATTATTTTATGGAACTAAGTGAGATGTTATGAGATGAGGTCCTATTACATCTTGTACCCCTCATCATTTTTATCTTATTTCACTGAATGTGACAGGTTTGTGACAATGCTCGCATTCATGTCTAAGCTTAGAGTCCCCGATTGGAACTCAAAGGGGTGTTTTTCTTGGATATATGGATATCTCAGGGCCATGTTAACCAATACATGGGGTGTCTTATCTCTGTTTTTTCCTTCTTCTAACGACTAACTGCAAATATTATGTATCTTTTTGTTCTTATGTGTTCATGGACAATGTAAGTACTTATAAAACAACTTGTGTTTTTTATTGCTATCATGCAATGTTTATTTGCTAGGGATGATATCTGGTAGTCACATATACTTGTACCTAACTCTTTTCCTTAACATCTATGCCAATTTTTCTTCCAGTTGTCAACAATATACATATTCACTATTTTTTAATTCTAATATTTGTGACATTTTTCTAATATATCTGCCGTGGCGACACACGTGATTCCCATGCAATCAGCTCCGATCACATGACTGGATTTTCTCAGCTGAATGAGCGTGGAGATTTTTGTGCATGGTTCCTTAAATCGTGTGTTCGCTTGTATTCTATTCAGACCTTGATAAAGAAACAATGTTTCGAAATGCGTCGGTCTGTGACGCTTAGCTGTGTGTTCCTCATGCTGTTTTATTTTTTATATCTTTTTTTCCCCATTTTTATGGGGAATGTAGAACATGTAGATGTAGAACATCTGTGTGGTCAAAATACTCACTAAACCACTTTGGGTGAATACACGGCGGGCGGTCGCGAACCGGTTAATAAATTCTATGAAGGATCTAGTTTTCAAAACTGGGTCACATTTGGGGCATTTTCACGGTTTGGTACTATAGGGGCTTTGCAAATGTAACAATCTGTGCAATAAATCTGAATCATAATTGGACCCGCTCGATGAACGTTGTTTTAAAAAAAAAAACACACGAAAAACTTGCCAAAAATGTCACTTTGCTTTACAAAAATAATGTTCTAAAAAGTGATTCTAAAAAGTTACAATCGCCAAAATGGTACCACTGAAAAAAACAACTTGTCACACAAAAAATGTCACAATAAAAATACAGATAAAACTATATAAATGAGGTATCACCGTAATCACAGTGATCCGTAGAATAAAGATAACATATTATATTATTTTTATGCTACAGTGAACGCCCCCCACCAAAATACTAAAAATCAGAAACAAGAATTGATGATTTTTTTTTTCTCCACACATAGAGTTAATAAAATCGCATCAATGAGATAAAGACCCACTAATGAAGTATTTTCTACAGTGCATTCTGTCTTGCAAAGAATAAGCCCTTATTTGTCCTAATTGCCAAATAAATAAATAAATATTGCATAGCCTATAAACCCATTTCCGACCCGCGCTGTCATAGAACGGTGTGGCGGAAAGTTGCTTGCCAACACAGTTCAGACACAACGATCAGGGTAAGATGGTGGCTATTCCAGACAGCCATCAATTTTGCCTCGTGGTCCAGAGGGGTTTCGCTGCCCCCCACTATCCAGGTTTGCCGCTACTGGCTGGTCAATCTGGACCAGCCAATAGCAGCAATATTGGTCACAATGGGCATCGCTGGGTGAATGAGAGCAACTCACGGCAACAGTGAATGCCCCCGCACCGTGCAGCACCCTACGGAAAACGAAGATATGGTACAAAAGCGCAAGCCATGTACATTGTGCACATGATGCTGTACAAACTTTTATGTGCTGCTCCAATGTGCAGGTCACACCATATCATTTCTCTATTTTCATGAAGCGGACATTAGGGAACTAATATTTGGACAAGAAGGACAGGGCCCCAGTACCTATGGATTAGATATCCCCCGTGTTTTGCTAGGACAGCATTTTCCTGGTGAATTCCACTGCTTTTAAAGGAAGGACTCTAAAGAAAAGAGTCTGTTCTAAAAGAGTTGGGAAGGACACTGTATATTACTACTAGACCTGCGAGAACTCCCAGAGTCACAACATTTTAGTTGGTCCCCTGGTATATTCCACCTCCTTACATGCATCTCATTCACAATTCACGTCCAACCTTTGTTGGGAATTCATTTAGTTAAAAGAAATTATTCTAACAACTATTAGGTCAAATTGATCTCCATGCCTCTCGATTACTTCATTGTGGTATGTAGTTTGCAAACTAGGGTCACTTGTTGGTTTTATGTTTTTTATGTAGGTTTTCTATTTTCCCTCCAAGCCTCTGGATTTGTTAGCAGATCCTTTGTAATTATCCAATTTTTTTTCTTTCTTTATTATAATAATTAGTTTATTCCAAGTGCTTTATCATTCGGGAGCCCTGCTGTATTTTCTGGCTAGTGTTTAGGATCTCATGTTGGGTCTTTCATGTCAGGAAACATGGCTTCCTAATCAGAGAGCTGACATTTAACAGCGGCACAAACTGGGCATCACATAACGGGCACTACACACAGGGCGTCACATAACTGGCACCGAACTTTCCAAAAATAATTGCAATTTTCATCTTGGCCATCCATTGCACATCATATTTGGAAACCACCTGTATGTTCAAAATGGTCATTTCACCACATATTACACCTTGCTAAATTCTCCAAGGGGTGTGCGTTCAA
>WNYA01006235.1:0-12903 GCA_019512145.1 Engystomops pustulosus | reverse complement strand
GTGGGGCAGATTTACTTACCCGGTCCATTCGCGATCCAGCGGCGCGTTCTCTGCGGTGGATTCGGGTCCGGCCTGGATTTATTAAGGCAATTCCTCCGATGTCCACCAGGTGGCGCTGCTGCGCTGAAGAGCATCAGAACGCACTCAAGTTCACCGGCCTATTCCTAGTGAAGGTAAGTGCAAGCTTAGCAACACTTTTTTTTTTTTAAATGCGGCGGTTTTTCCGAATCAGTCGGGTTTTCGTTCGGCCGTGCCCCTCGATTTCCGTTGCATGCATGCCAGCGCCAATGCGCCACAATCTGGTCGTGTGCGCCAAAATCCGGGGGAAATCGCCGCAAATTGGAAATATTCGGTTAACACGTCGGGAAAACGCGAATCGGGCCCTTAGTAAGTGACCCCCATTGTGCCAAAAGTATGATTATCTCTATAGTTTAGGCGAAAAAAATTTTTTAATAAAAAAAGGCCCTAAGCCTCTTTGACTGGAATCGAATGGTCAACTCAATCTGGTAAAACGTAACCTATATCAAATTAGTTTTTTCTATAGTAACGTTATTAAAGTGATGAGGCTTCTCTAGATGTTAATGATGAACTTTGGGTTTAAGGGTTCAGAATTGATGGCAATGTGGAATCCCTAAAGACAATGGGGCACATTTATTAATAGTGAGGCAAACTGTACTACGTGCGCCAGCACATGGTCTTCAATAAGCTAACTCCCCCTGCATGCACCAACTGCACCAGTTTTTTTTTGGTGTGGGCCTGTACCACAATTATGTTGGACTTTTGACATAAATGTGGCACCCGGTGTAAATTGGCACCAGAACGCCCCTTTAGGTGCAGAGTTTTGACGCAGACACATCATAGATGTATTTTTTTGCAAACTGTGTCTGTGTGGTACAGTTTGCCTAAAAAGTGTGTCCATTGGGACACATTTATTAAACTATTACAAGGTCATTAATAAAAATATTAAAAAGAAGTGGCCCCAATACTGACCCCTGTGGCACTCCACTAGTAACCTCAACCCAATCTGAGAATGTGCTATTAATGACGACCCTCTGTTTTCTATCACTAAGCCAATTATTTACCCAAATACACATATTTTCTCCTATTCCCAGCAGTCTCATTTTATATACCAACCTTTTATGTGGCACGGTGTCAAATGCCTTTGAAAAGTCCAGATATACAACATCCACAGCGTCCCCCAGATCCAGTCTTGAACTTACCTCCTCGTAGAAACCAATCAGATTAGTCTGACAGGACCGATCTCTCATAAACTTATGCTGACGCTGGGTATAAACCCTTTAAGGTGAAAATGAGCTGGGCCCTTTAAGGGGTTAATAGATCTATGAGGATAAGTGCTCAATTCTTGTTTGGGAGCTGGTCAACAACTTTTGAAATGAAAGATCAAACAATCTGTAGAATGTTGAACCATAAAATAACATGAATGGTGGACATTCACTTCATGCTAAATTGGAAACTTTTTAGAAATGCACTACTTCTCTTTCTCCACTAAAATGATATAGCTTTAATGTTACATAGTCCAGATCATGGCACCAGTGCCACATCAGACCACACAATGAGGCATAAAGATCTTTCATGTTAGTAAGGATTGAGATGAATACATGACTTTTTCTTATGAAGCTTTTCCATTCTCTTGTGATCACCTTGAGCCAACCTTGCCCCTCCTATCTGTCACCATTACTATCCGCTACCGGCGCTTACAACCCTGCATATTCCATAAAGACGGCACCTTCGCATTTAATCGCTGCAGATGTTTTTCCCACCCAGTTCGGGGTGTTAAAGATCTCTGCTGCCGCTGGGCCATTTTAAACTCCCTTTCTCATTGCATATTCAAGGCCCGGAGCCATTGTACTGAAGCTCATGTTTCATGTATATAGCATCAAATTGCGATTCTCCTTTGCACGATAAGAGACAAAAAAAATTCTGACTGCAGTGGTTTAAGTGCTGTGTATGGAGGAATAAATAAATATATCCAGATAGAGGGGACATAGAAGAGAAGACAAAATGTTCTGGAAGTTTTAAACACCATGGGCTTTGTACCATAATTCTGAAGGATTGAGACACATTCGTCATAGGGCCCAGGATACAGGCTGACAGGAACTCTTGACCTGGACTTTGTGTTCATACTCTTCTGCAAAAGAAAAATCTAGAAAAGCTGTGCTGGAGAAAATCTTCATGATTCCTGTAAATGTTCAATATAGTAAAGTTGTCAATCATTCTGAATTAGCATGAACAGGACATTGATTGACAGGTTCTGCTGCAGCAGCTATAGCCTCTACTCATCAGGTTTTACGACAGACAAGCCGGCCCTGGAACAGGGCCAAAATATTAGGATGCCAGCCCAAATGTCATTGTGCCCTTGTTGCTGTATTATTATTATAATTAGTGTGGAGAAGAGATCTACTGTAGAAGCAAGGAGACCCAAGGATCAGATCCAGCAATGTACAAGAGAAGTAAGCAGCTGGGAGACAAAAATTTTGTCCAAATTATTTTGGTCTCAACAGCTAATTCCAGGACACTAATCCCGGAATGATGAGCTCTACAGTACTGCGGTCCGAAGTAACATGTACCAAGTATGAGCATATCATCTAAAGAGACTGATATATTGGGTCATTTCTTATCCTTCTGGGCATGTTTTTTTTTATCTTTTAAAGGAAACAGCCACAAAATTTTACCTTTTACCATTTAAAAACCTGCCATCAGAAATCTAACTATTAAGGTACATCTGAAGGTATGTTCCCAGTGATCATTAAAATCTTAATCTATCTATAGCTAATTCAAGAATACTTTCTGCACTAAATTATGGTTTATCCAACTAATATGCAAATTTATGGCAGAGGCTAATGGGGCATTGAGTAGCCTCTCCATGGCAGAGTCCTCAGCACCTTGGAGCTCTGCACTTGCACAATAGCGTCGGCTTTGGAGCCGACGGGGCGCTGCTATGTGCCTGTGCTCTGCATAGATATGAGTCCATGCAGAGCCCACACGCCTAGCAGCGCCTGAAGGAGAAGTGGAGGTCAAAGAGATCGCAGAGGCTACTGGAATGTGGATTAGCCTTTGATTCCGTTCCCCGGAGAGGCTACTCCACTCCTTTAAACTACCAGCCTCCCCAGGTAGTGTATGAAATGTCCTCTCTAGAATTCACTGCTTTTATGTGAAATCTCATCCGTTTACCTATTTGTCAAGTCTTTTTTTGACACTTTTCCTACAAGTACAACAAAGTAGTGAAAAGGTGGCTTGAAGTTGCAGCAAAAAGACAGTGGGGCAGATTTACTTACCCGGTCCATTCGCGATCCAGCGGCACGTTCTCTGCGGTGGATTCGGGTCCGGCCAGGATTCATTAAGGAAGTTCCTCCGACGTCCACCAGGTGGCGCTGCTGCACTGAAGAGCATCGGAAAGCACTCAAGTTCACCGGCCTATTCCTAGTGAAGGTAAGTGCAAGCTCCGCAACACATTTTTTTTTTTAAATGCGCCTGTTTTCCGAATCCGTCAGGTTTTCGTTCGGCCATGCCCCTCGATTTCCGTCGCGTGCATGCCAGCGCCAATGCGCCACAATCCGATCGCATGCACCAAAATCCCGGGGCAATTCAGGGGAAATCGGCGCAAATCGGAAATATTCGGGTAACACGTCGGGAAAACGCGAATCGGGCCCTTAGTAAATGACCCCCATTGTGCCAAAAAATTTAGTTGGTGCACTACAACTTGCTGCAGTAAACTAGACCAACTAATAGATTCAAAATACGACTCAACACTATGGGGCACATTTACTTACCTAGTCCTGTTGCAATCCCCGCTTTATTTAACTATAATGAAATTGGTTTAGTGTTTAACAAAGGAGATCAATAACAACATCATTTAGGCCAGCTATTACCGAATGGCGGGTAGCCTCATCTATAATGATGACTTTAATTCTCTTACCCCTATGTATGATTATCTCTATAGTTTAGGCGAAAAACATTTTTTAATGAAAAAAGGCCCTAAGCCTCTTTGACTGGAATCGAATGATCAACTCAATCTGGTAAAACGTAACCTATATCAAATTAGTTTTTTCTATAGTAACGTTATTAAAGTAATGATGAACTTTGGATTTAAGGGTTCAGAATTGATGGCAATGTGGAATCCCTAAAGACAATGGGGCACATTTATTAATAGTGAGGCAAACTGTACTACGTGCGCCAGCATGGTCTTCAATAAGCTAACTCCCCCTGCATGCACCAACTGCACCAGTTTTTTTTGGTTTGGGCCTGCACCACAATTATGTTGGACTTTTGACATAAATGGGGCACCCGGTGTAAATTGGCACCTGAACGCCCCTTTAGGTGCAGAGTTTTGACGCAGACACATCATAGATGTATTTTTTTGCAAACTGTGTCTGTGTGGTGCAGTTTGCCTAAAAAGTGTGTCCATTGGGACACATTTATTAAACTATCTCCTTTCTGGAAATTTGTTGAGGGTCTCGAATACTGGAACCGTCTTTATCAACTCAAATATTTAATATCAAATATTTCTATAAACACTGCTATTTCCAGGTAATTTAGAGAGATTTCTTCTTGGGAGAAGTCTTTCTGCTGCATCGTAACCACCTTGGTTGACCATCCCATTGTCAAGCCAAATCTTGCCATGTGATAAAAATTAATGACTCAAAGGTTAAAGTGACACATCTATCACATCCCAGCACCTTAACCTCCAGATCATGAAGGCAGTCTGAGGTTATGTGCAGACAAATAACCATGCAGAAGAAGAAAGGAAAACTGCCAAGGTCTGGAGAACTGGGAAAAGTTCTTTAAGATGCTTAAAGCAACCTACCAGCCAATTCTTCTTTTAAATATTCAGACAATACACTAGTAACTCAGATGTAAAGACCTAAGATACTCTTGAGGAGCAGTACTTTAGAAATGTTTGTACAGTAGCATATACAGATATATTGTAGTATATATTTTTTTATAAGCGATCTAAAGAGCAATGCAGATACAGTGCTTGGCTTATATAATCAAAAGTCAGTTTGGTGTAGAGAAGAAGAACGGCAAGTATTTATTTTCCATGTCTGTTAAGAGGCAAAAGGCTAGAAATGGGGTACAGAAGAAAAGTAAGCTGGCTCCCTTAATGCAGTAGTGTGGTTGTAAAGAAATGCATTATACAGAGCCCTGTGGATAAAATGCTTGGACACCTACAGCTATAATGATAGGTCATGGTACCTAGAGGTGAAAAGAAAATATCCACTAATAAAGAGGAATGGTTCACTAATGGCTCAGGATATAGCAAAATTATAGAGAGTAAGTACACTCAAGACATGGCTGTAGAGCGGGGTCACTCTCTAAATCAATCCATTAACATTCAATAAATTTCAGGGAGAGAAAACGTAATGTAACAGGGTTTTTTTTTAAAACCTGCGTTAAAGTGGTATGCCTATTTTACTAATCTTTTGTAATATTTGCAGAAGCCTGGGGGCAGCTTTGCACTGCAATGCAGTGCCGTCATAGTGAAAATGATAGTGATTTCACAATAAATGCTAAGATGGGATGTCACGTTCCTCTCTGGAGAGTATGGATTCTGGGCTTTAAAGAGCTGCATTATGGTCCCAAATTCAGTATACAGTATAAACCTGTTATTTGAGTAAAAACATTTAGAAACTACCAGCATCAATGATTTACGTTTTACTGAAGGCTAAAACCTTTGGTCCTCTACATCTGACCATGACCATGGATCAGCTGTTCTCATTGGCTGCTGCCATGATAATGGAACAGGAAGCAGACAGCTCCATTTTTATTCTAGTGGTCTAACCAGGTTATTGTGTGTCAACTCCCATTCATTTGAATGGAAACTACACTGATGTTACTTGATTGAGCCACTTTACTGACTCCTGTTCCATTTTCTGATCCATGAGGTCCTAGAGACGTATTCTTTAAAGAGCTAATCAATATTTTTAAGCCCAGAAAACCTCTATAACTGGTTGAGGACATAGGACAATAGAGATTATCCTAATTATTGGGCCGTTGCTGCATTAGGACGATCTATATTGTCCTGCTGATCGCGCTGGCACACTGACAGTGTTCCAGCACAATCTGCAGCTGGAGACTGGCTGTTACATAGAGCATGGTCCCTACTGCGCCTGCCCGGCAGTGAGATCTCTCCTTAACTGGCATTTTAATGATACATGCATGCATGCTTATCTTCCTCCATCACTGAGCACAGTAAGAAGCTTGCAGCACGATGGAGGCAATTGGCACATGCGCAAGAGGTAGCGAGAACTGAGTTATGTCACCGGTTCTCGGGACCTATGGAATGGGAAGAATCGGGAGTTACACAGCAGCAGAAGGCATGTATAAATTATAAACGCCCATAGTAACCTGTGTGATATGTACAGGAGCGTCCAGGGGGGCTCATTTGCATAATTAAAAACTGTTACCAGCCCCATTGCTTCTAAACCCCGAAACATACCTTATACTGGCCATTTACTTTTTTTATAGTCATGTCTTTATAAACTGCCAGCACTGCCTTGATCGGAAAAAATTATATTTTATTCTTGTACAGCTACCAGTCAGGTTGGTGGGGTGTGAAGAGCTGCAGTCAAGCAGAAGCCACTCTCAAGGCCACCTTGTTCGGTAACCCCTGACTCCACCTCCTTCAGCATAGCTGAAATGGGCCCTGTCCCTGATATTCAATGCCTCCCACGGTCACTTTTCAAATATTCCTAGCATGCACATTGTGGCAGGGGATCCGCCGGTTAGTAGGTACACGGCGACGATGACGCCAGCAAGCGCTATATTTGAAAAGTGACTTCAGGAGGATCCCCATGACTGGTGGCTGTACAACAATAAAACATTATTTTTCTGGATGAAGATAGCTCTGGCAGTTAATAAAGACATAACTGTAAAAAAGTTAATGGCCCGTATTTCGTATGTTTGGTGGTTTAGAAGCACTGGGTCTGGTGACAGGTTTCCTTTAAGGTGTTAAGTACATACAGAATAATGTTTTGATCTTGTCTGGTTTGTTGATATGAGTCTTGCTGTCCCTGAATATGCAGCGTCTATTAACCCTGTACACGTTATGGGTACTCCTTGTCTGTAACTAGGTCAGACAGACTAGGTCTATCTTTTTTTTTTTTGCAATAACCTATTAGATAATAATAATAGAAAGTTTTATCCGGAGAAAAATATTTAAATAAGAAAAATAATCCCATTCTCATGAGTTCCCAGCTCACGCTAGAAAAGAACATTGAACACTGCTTTATTTTGTTCTGTATCCCATGGAGCTGAGTAATTAAAAGCATTTTGACATTTCAGTGACCTGGAAACATACCCAGGGTTGTGAGCTCCTTGTGTCAGGACAACATCTAGAGCATGAACCCCCCTCTGCTACCACCTCGAGAGGTATATTAACCCCATTGTTGAGCAACTTTCTGCACATCCATTATATAGACAAGCAGCTCACACAATCCTCAGGAGAAAAGCTTTAGAAAATGCTGACTCCATCTTGTTTGGAGTTGGACATCTGCACTACTTTTTTCTATGGATGCATTTTTACTTGACAAGCACTGAATCAATAAATCAGCTTGAGACGGATTGTGGAAGTTCGCTTTTAATTGAGCAAAAATAATTCTTAGTTTTACAGGGGCAGGAGCAGGAAAAATCAATTGAGTAAGGGAACATGTTGAGGACATCAACCAGTAGACGCCAATTACATTCAGAAACGTTTCTGTTTGCTTTCCCTGGTGGTTTGGGAATGTGTTCATTTCTGTAGCTGTGTAACCATGTGTAACACTGACTATATATGTAGATGGGACAACCGATGGCCCATGAGAAGAGTCCCCTCTAAAGCAGACATTGAACTTGTTAAGGAGTCTTTGAGGTGAGGAAATCAATTGTACTCAGTAACATCCATCATACAGCAAAGTCATATTGCCCTCCTGTCTGTAGTATGCATACAGCAAAGGGGGCTTATAGAAAAAATACAAATTAGTCACTTTCCAGAACACATAAGAGTATGGGCATTGCCAACCTGGGATAGACTGTCTCATTACACAGAAGACTTATGCAGAGGGGAGGGGGAGCATTGAGTCACAAGAAGCTCTGGGTTACATATCACATAAGCTGCTTTTCAAAGCCTGATACCTGGTTACCTTTAAATGTCACCCTCTCACCAACAATGTCCCCTCCACTCATACTTATAATGCCCTCGCTTTGTGCATTCCCATTTGTAAGGTCATCCTTTTATGCCCTTAACACTTATTCACTTAAAATATCCTCCTTTTGTGGTCTCTTGCTTCTAACGTCTTTCTTTTTTTGGCTCTCCAGCTTACAATGTCACCCTCATAATTGTCCCAATCATGTCCCCATGTTGCACTTTAACTAATCTCTTGTCTTTCCCTTGCAGAAACTATGCCTTGCAGGACTCAAAGGACAGTAGATTTGAAGTCATTGGGGCACATTTACTTACATTGGATTTGGAGATCACCGAAAGTGCATTGTCCATCTATAATGCACTGTGCCGTGATTCACTAAGATTGTACACCCGATATCCTGCATGTGTCGCTTCCCCGCTCAGGTCCGACAGAGTTCACCATCTCTTTAGTGTTGCATCTAAGTGCTTGGGCTTGTGACACAATTTGAAAGTTAAATCCGTCGGACAGTCCGGCAGCACGCCCCCTAATTTGAGTTGCATGGAAGCCAGCACAGCTGCACCAAAAAAGGATAGTGTGCACCAAAATTCTATTGCAGACACTAGTTAAATCCGTGTAATGCCCCAAAAAGGTGAACAGTCTGACGAAAGTGCACAGCGCAACCCTTAGTAAATGAGCCCCATTATCTCATTGTTCCTTCTGGGTGCACAACAAGAGGAAGCAGAAAGAGTTAACTAATGAGGTAACTAGCATTACTTGATTGCCCCACTGATTTTGGGACATGTGGGAGGTATGCTGGATCACTCTCAGTCTTCACTGTAGTTTTGGGATAATATTCATGAAGCTGCAGGATATCAACAAACAAAAGTGTTGTTCCTTGCCAAGTGCTGAACAACCACTGTATATATGATTTATACCCTGCATCCATTTGCCATTGCTCAGATAGTAAAGATGACAGGGTGAATGCTAAAAACAATTGACTTTGTCATTTACGTTCCATCCAGATAGGTTGAAGTTAGGAACAGAGGGAATGTCTGTAGATGTAACCGCAGAACGCTGTCAACCTTGAAAGTGTACTTGGTATATATTAATAATGGTAATATTGTGACTTTTAAAGCGTGCTGTGGGTGCTGAATAAATCTTGTGGCAGACGCATTTCGTCTTGGGTCAATGACAGATTTATTCCTGATAAAATAACTGTGGTTTTTAAGTATGGCAGGCAGGTCACTGTAACCCAGCACAGAGATCCCGCTCGCCCATGTCTGCTCTTCAGTATGTATTGGCTCACAGTCCAAAAGAAAAATGTCTTCATAAAAGTTTATGCGTATGCAGCGCTTATCCCTACCAATTCCTGCTCGCCATGGCTTATGGACATCTGAGGGCTGACTGCTACGGGGAATATATTATTATCATTGCCCATTTATTAGAAGTGAGAATAGCCAGTGCAATACTTCAGGCTACTTTATAAAAACATGGTTCCATGACGGAACAGTGCCACACTTATTCACAGGCTGTGTCTGATATTACAGCTCTTCCTGGAAGAAAGCAGCCATAATTTTCTTCTTCTGGACAACTACTTTAAAGGGAACCTGTCATCAACTTTTACCTGTCCCCCTCAGGCAGGGTGTCCTTTTTGGAATACCCTCTTTTATGTGAAGTCTCCAACACAATTAACAATATATATTCTCCATAGGAAAAAAGTCTGATTTGTCTGAAATGAGTCAAGGGAGAGTCACTTTAGTAGCCCCTATTTTCAGTTCTATGGTTTTGGTTTTATTTTTGATAATCCCTTCTTTCAATTGCATCCGTCTTGTAGTTCTGTGAGCTACAGAAAAAATGGTTGGGAACTGGATTGTTATCTGAAGACTACAAATCCAACTACGTTTTTAACTACCTGTATCTCCGGTTCTGTATAGAGTCACAAGCCACATGTGATTTCATCTGAAAGATGAGGTTCTACAATGTACTGTAGAACCAGAGATATGGGTCTCTGGATGACTCCTCCTCCAGCCTCTAAGCATACATTCAGATAACACTTGACTCTTAGATTTCCCTTTTTAATAGTAAAATGATTGAGTTTTACGTAAAAACGGAATTATAGAAAGGGCATTACATAAACTACCTGAAGGTGCTAGTAGTTTAATGAAGTAGAATCTGGTGACAGAGTCCCTTTAAGGCCTCTTTCACACAGGCTTTTTCCCTTACAAACTTTATACGCTTCCAATCTCCTCAAGATGTAGGTGAAGTGTAGCCAATTAAATCTGTGTAGGACCTATAGAATGTTGGTTTTAAGAACATGTCTTTTACCCTTAAAGAAAACCTGTCAGGCAAATTAAACACCCAAAACTAAATATATTTTCATAAACTGCCATTATAAAGCATTGCCCCTATCCCTACATTGTCCCTCTAAATGGCTGTGAATTCAAACTATCAGGTCCTAAAGCTGTATGCAAATGACCTGAAAGAGGTCCAATGAATCCTTATCATATTCAGCAGTCCAGAATTTCCATGAGTGGTAGGAACAGCTACACCCCCAAGTGCTTGACTGACAGCCTGTATAATGATGTGACACTCCTGATGCTGGTTCCCGGTTCTAGGGGCCATAACCCCTGCAGCCAGTGTGTTAAAGGGTTCTTCAAGTGCGGTCACAAGAAACGCACAAGTTGCAATTTTTCCGCACCAAAGGAATACTTTAATTCAGCGCGCAGAAAACAAGTGTACAAAATACACAATTACATTAATTGTAATACAACTTTTGTCATATATTTAATTACCTGTACTACTTGTGCTCTCCAATATGTTGGTTGCACCACATGTTCGCTCAAAACCATGATACGTCGCCACATATCTGATGCCGGTAAAAAAGATGCAATAAATGTTTCTATGGTGTCACGGCACTTTCAAAATATTCATAAAGGTGACTGTTCAGGATCATCTGTTACAGCTATAGAAAAGGTTAAATGTCCTGCTAGAGGAGGTGACCACAGAAGGAAACTTCTCAATAGAGAAACCTTCTGGATTTTTACACTGCAAACTCGAGTCCCCGAGGGTCTGAACAAAAGACAGGACGTAATTTACCAGTATTAGCTTCTGTTTTTCCACAACATTTCATCATGTTTTATGCCCTATACTATATGTATCATGCTTGCCTTGTTGTTTTAATTGTAATGTGATGTTTTTATGCATTGTTCAGATTTGAAAGGTATGTCAATCAAACAGAAACACGCACGTGACATGTGAGATCACGGCTGTGTTTCTCACGTGATCGTGAATGTGAATATCCACTCGTTTGTGTTTCCGAATCAGCCATGATTAAGGAGATGTTTCTCTGAAACGCGTAGGCGACGGATGGTCTCCTCACTACCCTTCACACGTTTTGTGCGGTTTTTCTAATTTTTCTAATAAATTTGTACATTTTATATCTACGTGGGTTTTGTTTGAAGCAGGATTCCTTTGCTTTTGCCATTGTGTGCACTCCAGAGCCATAGTCCTCCGTGCTCATTAATCACCACGCTGTTGCCGCACGTTCGTCTGTATCCAGGTGAGCTGACTACATTTTTCTTTTGTTTTTGTGTGTGTATGAGATACTCCTATACACATGACTGACAGCCTGTATAATGATGTGACACTGAATAATTATGTGCTTCCTGGTCCTGTGTGTGTATGAGGTACTCCTATACACGTCATTGACAGCCTGTATAATGATGTGACACTCCTAGTGCTGGCTCCTCTCAGTCCCTCCTGGTGCTAGCGCCCCCTGCAGCCTGTGTGTGAGATACTCCTATACACATGACTGCCAGCCTGTATAATGATGTGACACTCCTGGTGCTGACTGTCCCTATGTACTTCCTGGTGTTTGCGCCCCTTGCGGCCTCTGTATGTAGGAGAGAAACAACTGCTATGGGATGCAGCCATGTGTAAGGGAGGAGTGGGCATGTCAAGTGCTTGTCTGTGTCTCTATCTGACATCTGGCTGATGTCTGTCTCTCAAAGGCAGCAGATAATGCACAGACACTAGCAATGCTTTACTATACAATGCTTTACACAGACATGAGCAGGGGAGGGGTAACAGTGGGGATATCATTTTCTCTTTCTACGTACCAGGCATCATTTGCATAATAAAGAAAGTATTATTTTAGAATTATTAATATATGAATTAACTAGGTAAAAGCTGGAATGGAATCCTTGTGAGCTACTCCAACAGGTAGTGGTGACAGAATTAGTGACAGAGACCTGATGACATTCCTTATATATTCATTCCTTAGTAACAGCTACTAGCCATAGCTGTTATTGCAGCTACATAACATCTGCCTGGATATTATTTGTTTACATATTGACCAGTAATATAATGTTTGACTTATGTGAAATCCATTTGTAACAAGGTCCCTGGTTAGATAGTGGAACTGCTCCCCCGATGTCCTTTTCTGGCTCCCCCGATGTCCTCTTCTGCAGCGCTGCTCCCCCAATGTCCTCTTCTGGCTTCCCGGCAGACTGACACATGTGCCATGCCTGGCCCATGTGTTAAATCTGATAGTTCAGCGTTTCCTCAAGACATACCCCAATCTGTCAGATTTGCTCACGAAGGTGCGCCGCATCTGTGCGCATTTCAGGAAGTCCAGCACAGATGCTGCCACTCTCAGGGCAGCGCAGCGCCGCCTCCAACTGCCCGCTCACCGACTGTTGTGCGACGTGCCCACGAGGTGGAATTCAACACTGACCATGTTATCCAGAGTTTACCAGCAGCGCAGAGCGATTGTAGACTGCCG
>WNYA01006234.1:0-12907 GCA_019512145.1 Engystomops pustulosus | reverse complement strand
ACACAGTGATGTCACAGTACAGGGATAATACACACAGTGATGTCACAGCACAGGGATAATACACACAGTGATGTCACAGTACAGGGATAATACACACAGTGATGTCACAGTGCAGGGATAATACACACAGTGATGTCACAGTACAGGGATAATACACACAGTGATGTCACAGGTAAAGATTTATACGGATGCAGTGATGCCAAATATGTACTTTTTTTGTGTTTCTATATACTTTATTTGGATTTTAGAAGTAATTGGGATGATTAGGGGACTTTGTTTTGTAATTATGATGAAAAATGACTTTCACTTTTATTTTAAAATTTTTTAACTTCCAACTGGGCTGGAACAAGCGTTTCACCAATCGCTAGTTCAAGCTCCTACACTGCAACACAGCGGGTCCATGCCGGGAGGCAGAACCTGGCGTAAGAGTGCCGGCAGCCTCAAGGGCACTCGCCGGACCCCGGGCTGCCCACAAAATGAATTGGAAATCGGGGGGGGCTAAGCAAAATCGGGGGGTCCGATCCACAGGGACACACTTACACGCCGCAATCATGCTGACCAAATTATTAACAATCCTGGGTGTTGTGCATGGTCTGGGCTGTTGTGATGCAGAAGCCCGACCACTGGCACAGCGAGACCCGATTAATGTTGGTATGGCTGTGAAAGAAAGAGGAATATGGAAAGACGGTCGGTAGATGAGAAGGAATAGAAAGGAGCTGCGTAAGAAGAAGAAAGTTACCCTCTTGAACGCAGTTAGAGAAAGTGATAGGGTGGTCATAAAAGGGGAGATAAAGGGATGCCCGGAGGTGAAAAACATTGCTGCTATCTTTCAAAAACGCGTCCACAACTGACCATGTTTTGTGTCGGTATTGCAGCTCAGCTGTATAGAGATGAACGGAGCTTGTTGATTCAATGCACTACCCATGGTCTAAGTGTGGTTGCGGTTGTAAAGAAAGCAGCCATGTGTTTTAACTTCGGATAACCCCTTAAGACACTGGCAATGATCCTGGTATGATGGGGATAATGATGAAAATCTGTGTGGTTCCCTGTAACAAGTACCATCCTAGAGACGGTTTGCCACCCATACAAACTGCACCCTATAAATAGATGGAGGGTTTAGTAGAACGTGAGTAACATTAAAATTACTAGAACATAATAACAGAAACAATAAGAAAGTCTTGGCACATCCTTCCAGTATATCACAAGTCCTTGGTACCTCACACACCCGGACATTGTGCTGCTTCTGTGTTGTACAATACTCCCATCAGTCTTTGTTAGGTAATTGTTATAATGTGCCGCTGCCTCCTGATGAGGTTTAGCATTTTTTGGGAAGTAAATATCGTTTAAACTCTCATTACATCTCAGTTCCCTTAAAATAGTGATTTATGGGCCAAAAAAAAAAAAAAAAAAAAAAAAAAAATCATTCATTTGCAAGTTTTGTAATAAGACCAATTTGAGTTTAAGTGAACATGTCATCAGATTTTAACACCTTAAACAAGAAGCCCCTTCTTAAAGGATACAAGTCCATATCTAGAATTAGCTCTTTAGGTGAAAACCTCATCGATTTACCTAAAAAAAATAATCTCCTCCAAAGTTGCGCAATAATGAGCCGAGAAGAGTCATATTTACCTGAGATGAGGGTCATCTTTCAGACACCCCCAATCTTCAGTTCTATTAGTACCTAGGGGAAATTCTATTAAACACTTCCTGCCGCAGCCCTCTTTTTACTGTTTTTGCTATTACCCCTGCCGTTTTCATTTTTCACTTCCCTACATTCAAACATCTATAACCTTTTTTATTTACACGTAAAGAGCTGTGTGAGGGATTGCTTTATGCATAAGAAACTGCACTTCTTGTAGTGATGGTAGGGAAGCGGAGGAAAAAAAAATCCATAAATGCAGTGAAATGGCGTGAAAAAAGGCATTTGCGGCCGTTTGTTGTGGGATTTGGATTTTACAGATTTCACTCTGACCACCCCAAATGGACATGTCTACTTTATTCTTTGGGTGGGCGGAATTTAAAGGGTTTTATGGTTTTCATAACATTAACAAAAAATTAAAACCTCATGTACATATATTTTTTTTAATTTTACCATATATTTTCACCAAAACTTTATTCTTACTTCGTGGGTGTCATTTTTTGCAACTTTGATGACGTGTTCATTTCTAATCATTTAAAGGACTGCGACGGACCCTTTGATCACTTTTATTGAATTTTGAAATAAATGTACCTTTTTTTTTATATTTTCCCTTAAACACAGTAAAAAAAAAAGTTTTTATATTTTAAGAGATCGGGCATTTTCGGACATGGCGGGGATAACTAATGTGTTTGATGATTTTTTAATGTGTATTTATATTTATATCAGTTATAGGGAAGGGGGTTGGGTGATTTTAAATTTTTAGGGTTTTTTGATTATAATTTTTTTTACCTTAATTTTACATTATTCAGACACCCTTAGGGGACTATAACCTCTAGGTTTTGTCTGATCGATTCTACGATAGACTGCTATTACTACAGTATGGCAGTATTGGGGATTTTCCCTCTTCATTCCTTACAATGTGATAAATCACATTGTAATGAATGGGTTACAAAGGGGCAGCCTCGGTTTCAGAAGGACCCAAAGCTTGTGTAATGACTACTGAGCGCACCGCCCCCCACCACGCTGTGGATATTGTGTTCTTGGACTTTGCAAGGCATTGGACACTGTCCCTCAGAGACGTCTGATGGGTAAAATTAGGGCTTTTGGTTTGGCAGAGTCATTTGCAATTGGATTGAGAACTGGCTGGAAGGGATCGTATCACAGAGAGTTGTGGTCAAGGAATTTCCTACTCGATGGTCACCAGTTATGAGTGGTGTGTACCTAGGGTTGTGGCTTGGCCCACTACTATTTAATATATTTATAATGATAAGGAGGTTAGGAATTAATAGCACTGTTGTCTATTTTGCAGATGGACACCAAATGTGATGTGTAATACAGTCTATGGAGGATGGGAGTAGTACAAGCTGTGTTAGTGGTCGTACAGTCTTATGGAGGGGGGGGGGGGAGGATGGGAGTAGTACAAAGCTGTGTAGTGTAAATACGTCTAGTTACGAGAGATGGGAGCTTAGTACAAGCGTGTAGTGGTAATACTTCTATGGGATGGGGTGGTCGTAGTACAAGTCTTGTGTAGTGTAGTCACATCCATGGAGGTGGGAGTAGGACAAGCTGTGTAGTGTAGCACAGGTCTATGGAGGATGGAGTAGTTAGAGTAGTATATAGTACACAGCTGTGTAGTGTAATACAGTCTATGGAGGATGGGAGTAGTACAGCTTGTGATGTAATACATTCTATGGAGGATGGGAGTAGACAAGCTGTGTAGTGTAATACAGTCTATTGTGAGGATGGGAGTAGTACAAGCTGTGTAGGTAGTACAGTCTATGGGAGGATGGGAGTAGTATACAAGCTGTGTAGTGTAATAAGTCTATGGAGAGGATGGGGTAGTACAAGCTGTGTAGTGTATACAGTCTTGAGGATGGGAGTAGTACAAGCTTGTAGTGTATACAGTCTATGGAGGATGGAGTAGTACCAAGGCTGTGTAGTGTAGTACTGTCTATGGAGGATGGGGAGAGTACAAGCTGTGTAGTGTATACAGTCTATGGAGATGGGATAGTACAAGCTGTGTAGTGTAATACA
Organism: Engystomops pustulosus; assembly: GCA_019512145.1. Taxonomy (NCBI): domain Eukaryota; kingdom Metazoa; phylum Chordata; class Amphibia; order Anura; family Leptodactylidae; genus Engystomops; species Engystomops pustulosus. The sequence continues at coordinate 9,234 of WNYA01006234.1, read as the reverse complement.
GTCTAGTAGGAAGAATGGGTAGTAGTACAAAGCTGTGTAGTGTAGATACAGTCTATGGAGGATGGGAGTAGTACAAGCTGTGTAGTGTAGTACAGTCCTGGAGGATGGGAGTAGTACAAGCTGTGTAGTGTAATACAGTCTAGCGGAGATGGGAGTATACAAGCTGTGTAGTGTAATACAGTTCTAGAGAAGATGGGAGTAAGTACAAGCTGTTAGTGTGTGTAATAACAGTCTATGGAGGATGAGGAGTGGTTTACAGCTGTTTAGTGTAATAACAGTATGGAGGATGGGAGTAGTACAAGCTGTGTAGTGTAAGTACAGTCTATGAGGATGGGAGTAGTACAAAGCTGTGTAGTGTAATCAGTCTATGAGGATGGGAGTAGTACAAGCTGTGTAGTGTGTTAGTACAGTCTAGGAGGATGGAGTAGTACAGCCTTGTAGTGTAATACAGTTATGGAGGATGGAGTCTAGTACAAGCTGTGTAGTGGTAATACAGTCTATGGAGGATGGAGTAGTACCAGCGTGTAGTTGTAGTAGTACAGTCTATGGAGGATGGGAGTAGAGTAGTACAAGCTGTGTAGTGAATACAGTCTATGGAGGATGGGAGTAGTAGTAGTACAAGCTGTGTAGTGTAATACAGTCTTGGGAGGGAGTAGTAAAGACTGTGTAGTGTATACAGTTCTATGGGAGGATGGGAGTAGTACAAGCTGTGTAGTGTAATCAGTCTATGGAGGATGGGAGTGTGACAAGCTGGTAGTTAGTACAGGTCCAATGGAGGATGGGAGTCAGTACAGCTGTGTAGTGTAATACAGTCTATGGAGGATGGAGTAGTACAACTGGTATGTAATAAAGTCTATAGAGATGCGGAGTAGTACAGCTGTGTAGTGGTAAGCAGTCTATGGAGGAGGGAGTCGTACAAGCTGTGTAGTGTAATTACAGTTGGGAGCGGATGGGAGTTAGTACAACTGTGTAGTGTAATACATCTATGGAGGATGGGAGGGGTAGTCAATCCTGTGTAGTGTTATGCAGTCTATGGAGGATGGGAGTAGTACATGCTGTGTAGTGTAATACAGTCTATGGAGGATGGGAGTGTACAACTGTGTAGTTGTAATACAGTCTATGGAGGATGGGAGTAGTACAAGCTGTGTAGTGTATACAGTCTATGGAGGATGGGGTCGTACAAGCTGTGTAGTGTAGTTAAGTCTATGGAGGATGGGAGTAAGTTACAAGCTGTGTTGTAGTGTAATAACAGTCTATGGATGATGGGAGTGGTAGTACAAGCTGTGTAGGTAATACCGTCTATGGAGATGGGAGTAGTACAAGCTGTGTAGTGTAGTACAGTCTATGGAGGATGGAGAGTAGTACAAGCGTGTAGGTATACATGTCTATGGAGGATGGGAGTAGTACAAGCTGTGTAGGTAGTACAGTCTGGGGAGGATGGAGTAGTACAAGCTTGTGAGTGTAATACAGTCTATGGAGGATTGGGAGTAGTACAAGCTGTGTAGTGTACACCAGTCTATGGAGATGGAGTAGTAGTACAAGCTGGTAGTGTAACAGTCTATGGAGGATGGAGTAGTGACAAGCTGTTCTGTAAGACAGTCTATGGAGGATGGGAGTAGTACAAGCTGTGTAGTGTAGTACAGTCTATGGAGGATGGGGATGAGAGTAGTACAAGCTGTGTAGTGTATAGCAGTCTATGAGGATGGGAGTGTAAAGCTGTGTAGTTAGTAACAGTCTATGGAGGAGGGAGGAGTAGTACAAGCTGTGTAGTGTATACAGTCTATGGAGGATTGGGAGTAGTACAAGCTGTGTATGTAATACAACGTCTATGGAGGATGGGAGTAGTACAGCTGTGTAGTGTAAATCAGTCTATGAGGATGGGAGTAGTCAAGCTGTGTAGTGTAAACAGTCTATGGAGGATGGGGTAGTAAAGCTGGTAGTGTAACAAGTCTATGGAGAGGATGGGAGAGTAGTAGGAGTAGTACAAGCTGTGTAGTGGAACTACAGTCTATGGAGGATGGGAGTAGTACAAGCTGTGTAGGTAATGCAGTCTATGGAGGATGGGAGTGTACAAGATGTTGTAGGTAATACGTCTATGGAGGATGGGAGTAGTACATGCTGTGTAGTGTAATACAGTCTATGGAGGATGGGAGTTAGTACAAGCTGTGTAGGTACACGTCTATGGAGGATGGGAGTAGTACAAAGCTGTGTAGTGTATACAGTCTATGGAGGATGGGAGTAGTACAAGAGTGTGTGTAATACAGTCTCGAGGATGGGAGTAGAAGTAGTACAAAGCTGTGTGAGTGTATTGCAGTCTATGGCGGAGGGAGAGAGTAGTACAACTGTGTAGTTGTAATACAGTCTATGGAGGATGGAGTAAGTACAAGCTGTGTAGTGTAATGCAGTCTATGGAGGATGGAGTAGTACATGCTGTGTAGTGTAATACAGTCTATGGAGGATGGGAGTAATACACGTGTGTAGTTAATGCAGTCTATGGAGGATGGAGTAGTACAAGCTGTGTAGTGTAATCACAGTTCTATGGAGGTGGGAGTAGTACACGCGTGTGTAGTGTAATACGTCTATGGAGGATGGGAGTAGTACAAGCTGTGTAGTGTATCAGTCTATGGAGGATGGGAGTAGTACAAGCTGTGTATGTAGTACTTCAAGTATCGGAGGTGGAGTAGTACATGCTGTGTAGTGTATACAGTTATGGAGGATGGGGAGTAGTACAAGCGTGTTAGTGTAAACACGTCTATGGAGGAGGGAGTAGTACAGCTGTGTAGGTAATCAGTCTATGAGGATGGGAGTAGTACAAGCTGTGTAGTGTAATACAGTCTATGGAGGATGGAGTAGTACACGTTTGTGTAATACAGTCTATGGAGGATGGGAGTAGTACAAGCTGTGTAGTGTAATCAGTCTATGGAGGAGGGGGTGTTACAAGCTGTGTAGTGTATCAGTTTATGGAGGATGGGAGTAGTACAAGCTTGGTAGTGTATACAGTCTATGGAGGATGGGGATGTACAAAGCTGGTAGTGTGAACAGTCTATGGAGGATTAGCTACAAGCGGTAGTGTAGGGCAGCTCTGGGAGTGTGGTCGACAAGCGTGTAGTGTAATACAGTCATGGAGGATGGGAGTAGTACAAGCTGTGTAGTGTTATATGCAGTCTATGAGAGATGGGAAGTGTACAAGCGTGTAGTGGTAATACAGTCCATGGAGGATGATGGGATTAGTACAGCCTGATTTAGTTAATCGTCTATGGGATGATTGGGAGTAGTACAGTGTGTGTAGTTAATAGGGTCTAATCGGAGGAGGTGGGAGTAACAAGCCTGGTAGGGTAATACAGTCTATGGGGATGGAGTGACATCTGGGTATTGTACGTCTATCCTGGAACAAGCGTGTAGGTTAGTAGTTTACAGGTTCTATGGAGGATGTGGAGTAGTACAGCTGTATGTAGGTAATACAGGTCTATGGAGGATGGGTAGTAGTACTACAGCTGTGTAGTGTAATCAGTCTAATGGATGGTGGGAATAGTACAAGCTGTTGTAGTGAATACGGTCTATGGAGAGTGGGAGTTATACAAAGCTTGTAAGTGTACCAACAGTCTATGGAGGATGGGAGTCAGCGTAGAAAGCTGTGTAGTGTAATCGGTCTATGGAGGACTGGGAGTAGTACAAGCTGGTAGTGTAAACAGTCTATGGAGGATGGGAGTAGGTACAAGCTAGTGTAGTGTAATACCGTTATCGGACGAGGGAGTATACAAGCTGGTAGTGGTAACATCTGGATCAGTGTTACCTGTGTATGTGTGACTCAGTGGAGTGTGAGTACAAGCTGTGTAGTGTAAACACAAGGGTTATGGAGGACTGGAGTAGTACAAGACTCTTGTAGGTAATACAGTCTATGGAGGATGGGAGTGTACAAGCTGTTGTAGTGTAGTACAGTCTATGGAGGATGGGGACATAGTACAAGCTGTGTAGTTAATGCGTCTATGGAGGATGGGAGTAGACAAGCTGTGTAGTGTAACACGTTGCGGAGGGATGGGAGTCGTACAAGCTGTGTTAGTGTAATGAGTCTATGGAGGATGGAGTAGAGTACAAGCTGTGTAGTGTAATACAGTATCGGAGGATGGGAAGTAGTACAAGCTGTGTAGTGATGCATGCAGTCTATGGAGGATGGGAGAGTCGGACATGCTGTGTTGTAGTGTATACAGTCTATGGAGGATGATGGGAGAGCTACAAGCTAGGTAGTGTAATGCAGTCTATGGAGGATGGGAGTAGTTACATGCTGTGTAGTGTAATATAGTCTATGAGGATGGGAGTAGTACAAGCTGTGTAGTGTAATGCAGTCTTGGAGGATGGGAGTAGTTAGTACCTGCTGTGTAGTGTAATACAGTCTATGGAGGATGATGGGAGTAGTACAAGCTGTGTAGTGTAATTACAGTCATGGAGGATGGGAGTAGTACAAGCTGTGTTGTAGGGTAATACAGTTATGGACGGATGGGAGTAGTACAAGCTGGTAGTGTATCAGTCTGTGGAGGATGGGAGTAGTACAAGCTGTGTAGGTGTAATACAGTCTATGGAGGATGGGAAGTAGTACAAGCTGTGTAGTGTAATACAGTCTATGGAGGTGGGAAGTCAGTACAAGCTGTGTCGTGTAAGGCAGGTCTAGGAGGATGGGAGTAGTACATGCTGTGTAGTGTAATACAGTTCTATGGAGGATGATGGGAGAGAGTAGTACAAAGCTATGTCGTGTAATGCAGTCTATGGAGGATGGGAGTAGTACATGCTGTGTAGTGTAATATAGTCTATGGAGGATGGGAGTAGTACAAGCTGTGTAGTGTAATGCAGTCTATGGAGGATGGGAGTAGTACATGCTGTGTAGTGTAATACAGTCTATGGAGGATGATGGAGGAGTACAAGCTGTGTAGTGTAATACATTCTATGGAGGATGGGAAGTAGTACAAGCTGTGTAGTGTAATACAGTCTATGGAGGATGGGAGTAGTAGTACAAGCTGTGTAGTGTAAACGTCTATGGAGGATGGGGAAAAGAGTAGTAAAGCTGTGTAGTGTTAATACAGTCTGTGGAGGTGGGGAGTAGTACAAGCTGTGTAGTGTAAACAGTTCTATGGAGGATGGGAGTAGACAAGCTGTGTAGTGTAATACAGCTATGGAGGATGGGAGTAGTACAGCTGTGTAGTGTTAATACATTTTTTTTTTTTCCTTTTTTTTTAGGCTATGGAGGATGGGAGTGAGAGTACAAGGTGTAGTGTAATACAGTCTATGGAGGATGAGAGTAAGTAGTAGTACAGCTGTGTAGTGTATGTAAAACACAGTCTAGGAGGATGCGGAGTAGTAAGTAGTAGTAGTATTACAAGCTGGTAGTGTAATACGTCTATGGAGGATGGGAGTAGTAGTAGTACAAGCTGTGTAGTGTAATACCGTCATATGGAGGATGGGAGTAGTACAAGCTGTGTAGTGTAATACAGTCTATGGAGGATGTCATAGGCGCGGGTGACTGGGACAACTGAATGTGGTCATCTAATTGGAAAGGAGGTTCAAGGGAAAATGTGTATAAAGAGTTATGCACCTGGGGGTAATAATTCAAAGGCAAAAAGAGTCTTGGGGGTAATCTGGGAGAGTCCCCTTGTTGAAGAAGGACCTGGGGGTACTAGTAGAGCATATAATTGAATAACAGCAAGCAATGTCAATCAGCTGCCTCTAAAGCCAGTAGATCTTGTCAGTATCATTAGTGTATGGACTCTGGGGATAGGGAGTAATATTACCCCTGACAAGGCATTGGTTCGGCCTCCTCACCTGAATATACTGTCCGTTCTGGGCAACCGGGTCCATAAAAAGGAGGGCCCCCCGGAGCTGAGAGGGTTCAAGAAGAGGCACAAACTGATAAGGGGTATGGAGGTCTTAGTATGAGGAAAGATTAAAACAAATAGATTATTTAGTCTGGTATAGCGACGATACGAGGGGACATGATTATTTAGAGAAATATATGAATGGTCCATACAAAAAAGATGGCGGTAAGTTGTTTCAGATTAGATCAAATCAATGACGAGGGGGCGGCACTGATCTCCGTCTGGAGGAACAAGGTTTAATCACCAGAGGTGACAGGGCATTTTTACTATGAGAACGTCACTCTGTGGAGTAGCCTGCATCGGCGTGGCCACAGCAGGACAGCAGAGAGCTTCAAGAAGGGGTCTAGATGCCTTTTTACACCTAAATAAACATTGAGGTTTGTTATATAGAATTGTTCCCCCAAATCCCATTCCTCATCCAATCCCTTCCCTTCCTTGCGTTGAACTTGATGGAAAAGTGTTTTTTCAACCCGTATCATAAAAACTATGAATCCCCTACCTGAGGTATGTAATGGGATAAAACTTGGTGAAAGGTTATCTTAAATTAACAGAAGTGCAGTCTTCTTTGCTCTGACATGACGGGGGGCATCGATCCCCTTGGCACTGTACATGTTGGGAATTTGTTTGTCTTTGGTGAGTGGAATAAATAGCGAGGAAACTAATTCTTTAGTTTTGTTCTTAGTGAATTGTACGTAATTGGAAAAACGTAAAAAAAAAACAGGGAAATACACAGTGATGTCCACAGACAGGGTTAATACACACAGGGACGTCACAGTACAGGGATAATACACACAGTGATTGTCACAGTACAGGGATAACATACACACAGTGATGTCACAGACAGCATAATACACACGTGATGTCACAGTACAAGGCATAATTAACCCACAGTGATGTCACAGTACAGGGGATTAATACACACAGTGAGTCAGCAGTACAGCATATACACACAGTGATGCACAGTACAGGGATTAATACACACAGTGAGGATGTTCACAGTACAGGATAACAACACAGTGACTAGTGATGTCACAGTTACAGGGATGAATACACCACAGGATGTCACAGTACAGGGATTAATACACACAGTGATGTCACAGTACAGGGATAAGACACACAGTGATATCACAGTACAGGAATACACACGTGATGTCACAGTACAGGGATTAATAACACACAGTGATTACCGGTACAGGGATAATACACACAGTGATGTCACAGTACAGGGATTTTAATACACACAGTGATATCACAGTACAGGCGATAAACACACACAGTGAGTCACAGTACAGGGATAATACACACAGTGATTGTAACAGGAAAAGGGATAATACCACAGTGAGTCACATAACAGGGTTAATCCACAACAGTCATGGGCCGGCTCCAGGTTTCACTGGGCCCCTGGGCGAGGGCCTCATGGGCCCGTTAGATCATTGGGCATTAAAAACGAAGACCTTAAGAAACCAATTATTATTATACAGCCCCCCAGCTCCAGCAATTAATATACCCCCAGGCTCTATTAATTTAATATACAACCCACCCGGGATCCATTAACTAATATTACAACCCCCCAAGGCTCCATCAAAAATATACACCCCAGCCCCCTGGCTCATTAATTAAAATGACCCCCCAGGCTCTATTCATTATATACCCCCCAGGCTCTATTCATTAATACCCCCCCCCCCCAAAACTCTATCATGAATATATTCCCCCAGGCTCCATTAATCTAATCCCCCCCACCCCAGGATCTATTAATTAATTACTTCCCCCAGGCTCCATGAATTAACATACCCCCCAGGGCTTATAATTTAAATCCCCCCCCAGGCCCATTAATTAATTAAACCCCCAGGCCTATTAATTAATATACCCCCCCCCCCCAGGCTTCTATTAATTAAATAACCCCCCCAGGCTCATTAATTAACATACCCCCAGGCTCTTCTATTAATTAAATACCCCCCCCAGGCTCCATAATTAATATAACCCCAGGCTCCATTAATTAATTATAGCCCCCCCCCCAGGCCTCCATTAATTAATATAACCACCAGCTCGATTAATAATATAACCCCCAGGCCATGAATTAATACACCCCCTCCCCCCCAGGCTCCATTAACTTACCTCAAGGGCTGCTCGCATCTTCTTCATCTGCTACATATTCCTGTGGTGTGAGAGCAGGTCGACGTGCAGCAGAGACGCTGGCGGGCATGCAGTCATCGGCAGCGTCCGGGACAGTATTAGACGCCGCAGAAAAGAAAAAATCGGCCGCGCCGATGCATGGTGATCTGTGTAGCCCGCTTGCGGTGCCGCCCCCCCCTATCACCCGCGCCGGCAACTGTGAGTGCGGCGCTTCCCTCAATTACCTCGTCAAGTATGCAGAGTATTGAGTTTTCTATGTTGTCGGTTGTGCCGTGGGCCCTCTGGGACCTCTGGGGCCCCGGCACTTGCCCGGTAAGCCGGGTGCTGGCGCGGCCAGCACACAGTGATGGTCACAGTCCAGGGATAATACACACAGTGAGTCACAAGGACCGGAATAATAAATAACACAGTGAGTGATGTCACAGTACAGATAATACACACAGCGATTGTCACAGACCAGGGGATAATTCCACAGCGATGTCACAGTACAGGGATAATACACACAGCGAGTTGTCACAGTACAGGGATTAATACACCAGCGATTGTCACCGTACAGGGATAAACACAAGTGGAGTCACAGTACAGGGATATACACACAGTGATGTCACAGTACAGAGATAATACAAACGGGGACGTCAAGTACAGGGATTATACACACAGTGATGTCACAGGTACAGGGATTAATAAACCCCAGTGACGTCACAGTCAGAGACAATCACACAGTGATGTCACATACAGGGATATACACACAGTGATGTCACAGTACCGGGATAATTACACACAGTGAGTCACGCACAGGGCTTTTAATACACACAGTGATGTCACAGTACAGGGATAATAAACACAGTGATGTCACAGTGCAGGGATAATATACACGTGTGTCACAGGACCGGGATAATTACACACAGGTGATGTCACAGTACAGAGATTTAATACACACAGTAAGTCACAGTACAGGGATTAATACACACAGTTGATGTCACAGTACAGGGATAAACACCACAGTGATGTCACAGTACGGATAATACACACAGTGACGTCACAGTACAGGGATAATATACACAGTGAGTCACAGTACAGGAATTAATTACCACAGTGATGTGCCAGATACAGGGATATACAGCACAGGACGTCAAGAACAGGACTAATACACTACAGTGATTGTCACAGTAAAGGGATAATACACACAGTGATGTCACAGTACAGGTATACACACAGTGACGTCACAGTTACAGGA
>WNYA01006233.1:0-12908 GCA_019512145.1 Engystomops pustulosus | reverse complement strand
TAATATATATTCTATTTATAGTTGACGCCGCACTCGCAGCTTTTAAATCTTATTTGTGGAACATATAATAATTAAATTTGAGTGGGGAAAAAATATTGTATATTTTAATTTATATAAGGCTATCGATTTTATCAGGTGAACCGTGAATTTTTTTCTTGACACTGTGGGGTTTATTTTTTTGGGTACATGGTGTGAGCCTTTCTCTTTCATTAAGGATGAAGGATAATCCTATATGAATTTGCTGGCTGACCTCCCCATTGTACCAATCCTATTGACGTCATGGCTTCATGCACATGGCAGGACATGTGTGCTCTAACGGTGTTTTCAATGGTTATCCACAATCTGCTTCGATGTGCAGAGGAGGGCCGGTCGGACGATTGATTACATGCATCCCACCAATCCCGGCAAGAGGAGGAAGCAGTGAGGGGAATTTGGGACACCAAATTGGTCCTCCTGTATTACCAGGAAGAGCAGACTTTCTTCTTTTCATATAGGAAACGCGGTTTCTATGTGGTCCCAAGACCAGAGAATACAGCCCCCCTGAGGAGTGTGCCCCTCCCCATCAGGCTACAGGAGAATTTGCTGCAACATGAAAGCTGCTGCACCCTCACAGATATGGAAATATTCCCTTTATATGTTACTACCTCTGATAGGATAATATCAACTAATTTCCTGTTTTTAACCCATCTAAGAACACTACTTTTCTCTTTGCCTTTTATTTTCGGGATAGTTTTTTATTTGCTAAAATTTTGACCTGATACCATGACATTGACCCTCTTCGCCTAATGTTGGCTTTTATATATTCACACTGCAACCGCAACATGTCCATACAGTTATATGTAACCCCAAAAACACATACACACACTCTGGAATAAGTTTTTATTTCAAAACACCATCCTCCATATTTCCACCTATTGGTTAATGACGTCCCTCCTCGCATTCTTATTAAGCGCAGAGGGTTCTGTTGTTGTCTTTATACTGGCGACATCTAAATTGACTTTTTAAATATCTCATTAGCTCGGTTTTATGGTTAATAGTTGATTTATTTGGTTACCATTGTGGTAGGTCATTTATAATGATAGATCTGTGTGACGCTCTCGCTACATTTTGTGTGTCCCTGTGGATTTACATTCTCTTTGGCCTTCATATTTTGGGTAAATTTCACATCTGGGGGTCTGTATGATCCTACGTTTTTAGAAAATATATTTTCTTTCTATAAGTAATTCAGGATTTGTAAATATATAGAGCAATTTTGAATGTTAATTGCCAAAGGCATCTCTGCTTTCAAAATTCTATAGGTTTTATGGCGCCCTTTACTTTTTACTCTGTTTTATAAATTTCTATATTTTGGCAGGTTGTGACTGTCTTAAAATTTCTAGCTGAAAGCATAAATCTGTTATTCAGCTTCGTGATATTAGGTAATTTCAATTTATGTGAAGATCAATATGAGGCATTTGTGAACTCTACACATGTCCAGCTATTACACTTAGGAGTATTGAAGGTAATATTTTCTGTTTGGGGCAATGTTTGCCTCCAAGTCAATTTTAAGTAGTTTTTTATAAATGTTTTCAGTTGAATCAAAGTCAAATTGCAATAAAGGTGCCCTATGTTCTATAAACTCTTTAAAATGCAATATTTGAAAATGGGGCAATTGGTCTGCGTTCAGAAAATATGTGGTTTGTTGGTTTAAGTCTTTTTGCTGTCTTTTGATTTTATTTTTAAGCGTCAAATTGTCAAAAATTGCCTCTTGCAATAACGTCCATCACAAAATATCCAGAAATTCCTGTTAGTGAAAGGATTGAATTCCCGGTTGAAGATGCTTATCATCTAGTCTGTCAATTTCTATCTCATATAATCTGACATGTTATATATCTCACGATTTCGCATCTAAAATTTTTATTAATCAATCTTCTATTTCCTTCTACTGTCTTTATCTCCTCATATTTCTATCTCCGTAAAATAATCACTACTTTATAGGTAATGTGCATCTAGAATCCTATCATCTTTCATATAATAATAATATTCATAAATCTTCTCTATCATCTTTCTAAATAATCATAATTCCTTTATTTATATACGCACACAGATTACACACGCTGCAAACAAACTTTGCCAACCATTCAGTCCCCCCTGTCCCCTGGGGCTCACAATCTATTCAACCTACCAGTTCATTTTTTGGGTGTGGGATGAACGGAGGGCCCAGAGAAACCCCGCAAACACAGAGAAACATAACAAAATTCTTTGCAGATTTTGCCCACCCTGCAAGGCTGTAGTGCTAACCATTGAGCCCACCCGTGCTGCCATCCCATTCCCTATCATCTATCTCTCTCCTATAAACTTCTCCCAATTACAGTTTGTTTTAACCATACTAAATGGAGCTTTTTTCTTCCCACTTTTACTTTTGTGCCCAGGGCCCCAACTTTGTCTATAACCCGGCCCTGACTCATCCACACGGAGAGAGAATGGCAGAAAAGTCTGAGGGTGTGAACCTCAAAAGATGGGAAATTAAGAGATGTGTCAGGCTGGAATTACCTGGAAAGTGCACCTGGAACAGAGGAGTAATTTCCTACCGTCCCTCCCCCCTGCCTATTCCTCTGGTCTGGATAGTGAGAGATGCAAACCATCATAGCCCAGTGCAAGGCACGTATGCAGTGTCATCCCGCTGGATCATGTTTCGGTGATAGTCCATCAATCAAACGACGAAGCAACAGGTCGTTGAGACTCCAGTTTATTGCAAACAGAGCGGGGCATTTCCAGAGGGCCATTTGAAAGGATTGTAAACAGGAAGGGGAGATAGTAAGGGAAATGCCTTGGATTTGATAGGTTAGTGGGGTTCCTGTGATGGGTGGAAAGTTTGAGCTGAAAGGCGTAGTACCAGGGTTTGGAGAGATATCCCCTTCTGCAATTAGGAAGAGATAGACAGGAAAGAAGATGATTAAGAAGCGATTTATGAGAAGGTTGAACTCCCTGCTTCACAGCAAACAAATAGAGTATGGGGGTTGGCTAAAGTATAGAGAATCATGGGAGGAGTACAAATGTAAGAATGATTGAAGAACCGATTGAACGGAGGCCACTGATGGGAAATATGGACGAAAGAAGGAGAAACCAGGTAATCAATAGTACCAGCCATTGAAGAGGTAGAACTGACAAACCATATATGAAAATCGATGTTTTGTTTTTGCATTTCTTTGCAAGTTTACCTTTCTCTTGCCCCTTCTAATTGCCCTCGAATTCCTCGTTTCTAATGGGCCATTCTCACAGTATTGTGTGACACTCGTCTATAGGACCTTCTATCTAGCTATAGGACGGTCTGCCACCTAGGGAAACTAAAATTTTAAAGGGGAAGGGGCAGAGGCATCTTGGGTTGTAAAATCATTAGCCCCCAATGCAGACACATGAGTGAAACGTTTCTCTTGTCAAAAGAAAACAAACAAGTTTCTAGATATAAGATCAGTTAATTACGAAGATCAACAGGGTTGTAACTTTGGAGAAAGAATTTGATGCGGATGGGTCCCATTAATACAGCAGAATCAGGACACACAGAATAAAATTGCAAGATATAACATCAAGCATGGATGGGTTACCATTAAAGCAGAGCCATATCAGGATACACAGATGAAAATTGGCAGAGATATAACAGCAAGCACGGATTGGTTAACCTGTAGAGGAAGACGAGGAGAGATGGAGGTTATAGTCCATTAATTGCCGCGTTTAATAATTGCCATTCTCAAAGTATTGTGTACACTCGACACTTGCTTCCAGTCTCCCTTTCGAACACAGTTTAAAATAATAAACCTCATACCACAAAGCTCTGTATATAATGTGCACCCCCTTACCTCTCGCTCTCTTATCTCATTCTATCCGCCCAACTCCGTGCTCCTTAGATCCGCCATTGGAGCTTTAGATTAAACCTCTTCCTATGCGGACCTCCCACTCTCCGCGTCTCCAAGACTTCTCTAGAGCTCACCATTCCTATGGAATGCTCGGCCCCGGACATCATACGAACCTAACCTCCAAAACTTTCAAACGTGCTCTTAAACCATTTCTTTAGGCAGCCTAGACCCCTATTAACTGCATGACGTTTTAACTCTCTACTAACGCCTCCTGTTTCTCCTCCCATCTGTTTTCCACCAACCAGCAGCAACCAGACTGTCCTGCGGTCCCATTTCGCCCTGCGCTTTGTATATCAGTGGAACGGCTGATGTTGGTTCAAGCGGACAGGGCAAGATCGTCTCATTGTGGTTATATTTTGTTCTAATTCCCTTATAAGAAGGCTGTGACCAGTATATATTCTTTTACCTCTGTGTCCTCCCACTCCTCAGCATAAACGAGCTCTTGCAGCAGGGACCTCACTCCTGTTGTTCCATTACGAATGTTTGTGCTCTGTCGAGGTCGCATTAACACGCCTCACACGTTTCATAGACGCGTGATGAGGCGCCATTACCACCCCCCCAAATTTGCCATGCGTAAAGTTAGCGCTTGGCATTATTCCCTGCAAGGCGCGCAGGCTGAGCGGCCCGCGCGCGCTGCAACGAGGTAGTGTCTTGTAGCGCTATCACAGCGCGCGCCGGGCCGCTCAGCGGGACACTTGACACGTGATCTGTGTCACAGCGCTCCGGAGCAAGAGCGCAGCCCCTGATACCTGTGGACAGTGGGCTGCTGCTCCTGTCCTGCTCCATCTTCCCTACCTGCCCGCACCTGCCTGCGTTTATATGTCGGGACTTACGAGCAAGGCCCGAGTGAGTGTTTCAGTGTTCTGTGGTTGGCTGTTTGTAGTGTAGTGGAGTGGTGTGCTGTGTGTAGTGTAAGTGTAGTGGAGTGTGTGGTCTTTGTGTAGTGTGTGTAGTGTAGTGTGTGCCTGTGTGTAGGTAGTGTATGTATTGTGTGCTGTGTGGTCGGGGAGTGGAGTGTGTGCGTGTGTAGTGTATTGAGTGTGCTTGCTGTTTGTAGTGTAGTGGGTGTGTGCTGGTGTGTCGTGTAGTGGAGTGGTGCGGCTGTGTGTATTGTAGTGGAGTTTGCGCTGTGTTAGTGTAGTTGCGTGTTGCGCTGTGTTTAGGTGTAGTTTGTATGTGCGCTGTGTGTAGTGTGGAGTGTGCGCTGTGTGTAGTGTGGAGTGTGCGCTGTGTGTAGTGTAGTGTGGAGTGTGCGCTGTGTGTAGTTTGGAGTGTGCGCTGTGTGTAGTGTAGTGTGGATTGTGCGCTGTGTGTAGTGTAGTGTGTGTAGTGGAAGGGTAGTGGAGTGTGTAGTGGAGGGTAGTGGAGTGTGTGCTGTGTGTAGTGGAGGGTAGTGGAGTGTGTGTGCTGTGTGTAGTGGAGTGTGTGTGCTGAGTGTAGTGGAGGGTAGTGGAGTGTGTGCTGTGTGTGTTCTGTGTGTAGTGGAGGGTAGTGGATTGTGTGTGCTGTGTGTAGTGGAGTGTGTGTGCTGTGTGTAGTGGAGTGTGTGTGCTGTGTGTAGTGGAGTGTGTGTGCTGTGGGAGAGGAAGTGTGTTGTGCTGTGTTTATGGAGTGGAGTGGTGCGCAGTGTTTCGTGGAGTGTGGGCGCCATGTGTCGTGTAGTGGAGTGTGCGCGGGCTTATGACCTAAATTTTCATACGCCTCCTCAGGGGGGGTAAAAATACTCCTCAAAAATGGTGAGAGGAGTATTTTTACCCTTCTGGAAAAATGTTAGTGCGACCTCTGTGCTCTGTCATGTTTTACTATATTTGTATTTGTCCCCTATGATTTGTAAAGCGCTACGGAATATGATGGCACTATAATAATAGATATTATTTCTATTCACTAAGCGAGCAGCAGTGAACTCACTACGAGAGATACAGCCTATCCATCAACTAGAGAGGCATTCGAGTTGCCATCACTGGAATACAGCCCTATACATCAACTAGAAGAGGCGCAAGTGACATCACTTGAATACAGCTATCCACTCAACTAGAGAGCAGCATGTGCCCCATCACTGAGAGTACAGTCTATCCATCAATAGAGAGGCAGCAGTTCCCATCACTGAGAAAGTACAACCTATCCTTCACTAGAGCAGCACTGCGCTCCATCACTGAGAATACAGCCTATCCATCACTAAGAGCAGCAGTGACATCACTGAGAATACAGTCTATCCTCAATAGAGAGCAGCAGTGACATCACTGAGAACACAGCCTAATCAATTTTACTAAGAGCAGTATGACATCACTGAGATACAGCCTATAATCAGTAGATAGCATTTATTGACATCACTGGAATACAGTCCATCCATATTCACTATAGGAGCAGCAGTGACAATCACGAGAATCCAGTCTATCCATTCATTAGAGAGCAGCTGTGACCTCACTGAGAATACAGCCCTCCATCCACTATAGAGCAGCAGTGACATCACTGTCATACAGCAGTATCCATATCCACTAGAGAGCAGCAGTGACATCAATCACTGATAATACAGTCCTATCCATTCAACTAGAGAGCAGCTGTGCCCTCACTGAGAATCAGCCTATCCATTCAACTAGAGAGCAACTAGAGCTCACTGAGAATGCGCCTATCCATCACTAGAGAGCAAGGCATTACATCACTGGAATAACAGCCTCTCCATTCACTAGAGAGCAGCAGTGGCCATCACTGAGAATACGTCTATCCATCAATAGAAGAGGCAGCAGTGACATCACTGAGAACACAGCCTATCCATTACTAGAGAGGCAGTAGTGACATCGTCACTGGAGACTACAGCCTTACATCCTTAGAGAGCAGTAGTGACATCACTGGAAATACAGCCTATCCATTCACTAGGAGCAGCCAGTGACCTACACTGAGAATCCCTTCTATCCATTCATTAGAGAGCACTGTGACCATCACTGAAATACAGCCCATCCATCACTAGAGAGCAGCAGTGACATCACTGAGAATACAGCTATCCATTCACTAGAAAGCAGCAGTGAACCTCACTGAGAATATCCGGTCTATATCCATCAATAGAGGACAGCATTGACATCACACTGAGACACAGCCTATCCATTCCCTAGAGAGGCAGCACTCTCATCACTGAGAATAACAGCCTATTCCATCACTAGGAGCAGCAGTGACATCACTGAGAATACGTCTAAGTCCTCATAGAGAGCAGCAGTGACATCACTGAGAACACCGCTATCCATTTACTAGAGAGCAGTAGTGACCTCACTGAGAATACAGCCTATCAATCAGTAGAGAGCATTAGTGAATCACTGGAAATACAGGCCTATCCATTCACTAGAGAGCACAGTGAAAATCACTGAGAATCCAGCCTATCCATTCATTAGAGAGCAGCTGTGACCTCACTGAGAATACAGCCCCATCTCACTAGAGAGCAGCAGTACCCATATCACTGAGAATACAGCCCTCATCACTAGAGAGCAGCATGACATCACTGCGATACAGCATCTCCATTCACTAGAAAGCAGCAGTGACATCACTGAGAATAAAGCAAATCCATCCACTAGAGAGCAGGCAGTGACATCACTGAGAATACAGCCTATCCATTCACTAGAGAGCAGCAGGTGACATCACGAGAATACAGCCTATCCTTCCTAGAGACAGCAAGTAAACCATCCTGAAATACAGCCCATCCATCACTAGAGAGCAGCATGACATCACTGAGAATACAGCCTATCCATTCACTAGCGAGCAGCAGTGACTCACTGAGATAACAGTCTATCCAGCACTAGAGAGCAGCGTGACATCACTGAGAATACAACAACAGCTATTCATGTTCACTAGAGAGCAATCATGACATCACGAGAGTACAGCCTATCCATCACTAGAAAGCAGCATGACATCACTGAGACTGCAGCCATCCCTCACTAATAGCGCAGTGACATCACTGAGAATACAGCCTATCACCCCCCGCTCCGCAGGACCGTGACGCAGTGATTCCGTGTCACGGCTCGTTGGAGATATCCGCAGTCGACGCGCGCAGGCCCCGGTGGTGACATGCGGGGCTGCTGCTTCCAGCTCTCCCTGCAGCCGTGTCTCAGGCAATTAATGCAAACCCCACCCACAACTGGTACTACACTGCACTCTATGCGTAACTGTGTGTATGAGTATGCCGTGTGCTGTGTGTGCTAAGTGTAGTTGGTATGCCAGGTACTATGTGTAGTTAGTGTGCCCTATTGGATTGGGTGTGTATTACGTTGGTGCCCTTTTGTAGTGGTAAAATGCTGTGTGTAGTGATTGCCGTGTGCTAGTGGTTTAGTGGGTATGCCAGGTACTCATACTACCCGTATGTGTGTGAGTGTCCTCTATTGTATTGGGTAAGCTGTGTGTAGTGAGTAGGCCGGTGCTATTTGTGGTAGTGGGAATGCCAGGTACTTTGTGTAGTGAGTGTCCTCTATTTTGTATTGGTTGTGCTGTGTGTAGTGATTATGCCGTGTGCTATGTGTGTTATGGGTATGGCCAGGTACTATGTGTAGTGAGTGTCCTCTATATGTAGTGGGATGCGTGTGTAGTGAGTATTGCCGTGTGCTATGTGTGTAGTGGATGCCAGGTACTATGTGTAGTGAGTGTCCCTCTATTGGTAGTGGGTATGGTCTGTGTGTAGTTAGTATGCGCCGTGTGGCTATGTTGTAGTGGGTATGCCAGGTACTATGTGTAGTGATTGTCCCTCTATTTGTAGTGGGTATGCTGTGTGTATGAGTATGCCGTGTGCTATGTGTGTAGTGGGTATGCCAGGTACTATAATGTGTAGTGAGTGTCCCTCTATATGTAGTGGTATGCTGTGTGGTAGTGAGTTGCGGTGCTATGTGGTGTAAGGGGGTATGCCAGGTACTATGTGTGGTTGAGTGTCCTCTATTTGTAGTGGGTATGCGGTGTGTAGTGAGTAATGCCGTGTGGCTATGGTGTGTAGTGGGTATCGGTCACTATGTGTTCGTGAGTGTCCTCTAATAGTAGTGGGTATGGCCTTTGTGTAGTGAGTATGCCTTGTGCTAAGTGTGTAGTGGGTATGCCAGGTACTATGTTTAGTGAGTGTCCTCTATTTGTAGTGGGTATGGCTTTGTGTAGTGAGGTGGCATATGGTGTGTAGTGGGTATGCAGGTACTATGGTGTAGTGAGTGTCCTCTATTTGTTGGGTATGGCTGTGTGTAGTGAGTATGCGTGTGCTAAGTTGGTAAGTGGGTATGCCAGGAACTATGTGTATGTTGTCCTCTATATGTAGTTGGTATGCTGTGTGTAGTGAGTATGCCGTGGCTATGTGGTGGTATTGGGTATTCCCGGTACTCATGTGTAGTGAGTGTCCTCTATTTGTAAGTGGGTATGCGGTGTGTGTAGTGAGTATGCCCCGTGTGGCTATGTGTGTAGTGGGTATGCCAGTACTATGGTGTCGTGAGTGTCTCTATATGTAGTGGTATGCTGTGTGTAGTGGAGTAGCCGTGTGCTTATGTGTGTAGTGGGTATGCCAGGTACTATTGTAGGTGTAGCGTGAGTGTCCCTCTATTTGTAGTGGGTATGGCTTGTGTATTGATGTGCTATGTGTTATGGGTATGCCAGGTACTATGTGTAGTGATTGTGCCCTATAGTAGTTGGTGTTCTTGTGTAGTGAGTGTGCTATGTGTGTAGTGGGATATGCCAGGTACTATTTGTAGTGAGTGTGCCCTATATGTAGTGGGGTGTGCCTGTGTGGTAGTGAGTGTGCTAATTGTGTAGTGGGTATGCAGGTACTATTGTCGTGAGTGTCCTCTATTTGGTAAGTGGTATGCTGTGTGTAGTGGGTGGCTATGTGTGTAGTGGTATGCAGGTACTATGTGTAGTGAGTGTGCCTAGATGTAGTGGGTGGTGCTGTGTGTAGTAGTGTGCCCTTGTGTAGGGTGTGTTGTGGGCCCCCCCCCCAAAAGGTGCCATGTGTGGTGGCTGTTCCTCCTCATCCGGTCTCTGTATATACATCACTGATAACAGTGATCCAATGAACTTTTGCCAACTATTATCTACGATCTATATTAGTATTAGCATGACATATTTGCCCCTGTAAAAAATTTGTAATTAATTTAAAAAAAATGTAACAACCCTGAAACCCCCAAATTACATGAAATAAATTTAAGAGGCGTCAGCCCCACCTATCCTGTTTGTGGGGCCAGCCCCGGTCCTCGCTCTGTAGGGGGGTCTATCTCCAGACCACTCATTCCTGGGGGGGGGGGTCTTTGGGGCAGTTTTCAGCCCTCATCCCTCTGTAGGTTAGACAATGGCAAGTTGTGTTCCGGCGTCAACCCCGGCTCACTTTATGGGGGTTTTAGGGCTGGGCATCCAGCTCCGTCCCCAGTCGTCTATCTATGTATATATTTTGTATTACTGCAAATTTCAACTCCCCCTCCTCGGCTAAAAATACTCCTCAAAAATGGTGAGAGGAGTATTATTACCCTTCCGAAAAATTTTATGCGACCTCTATCACTGGGACTTCAGCCTATGCATATATACCTATCAGAAGCAGCAGTGACCTTGCCAATGTGTAATGTATGAACGGTCCAGTGAGTTTCTTGGCGCTCCTAACCCTCATGAATGGTCATATTTGGCTGTAGCTTAGCTCAGACTCCTGACTACAGATTTTTGAGAAATATGTGAGTCTTATTTGATGTCCTTTTGACGAACCCGCACCAGGGGTACGAAGACTGGGAGGACCTGGCAGTGGAACAGGAGGTGGTAAGCACATTACGGATCCATTTCTGTCATGGCAGCCACTGATTCAGATATACAAGTCCATGATGAAGGGTCCTCTGTGCCAACAACTATGGGTTTTAGCGGCTATTTAACTGGCTGTATTCTTTATGCATGTGCTATAGGGGAAGTGGGGCGCTGTGCTTGTAATTGTTTTTCACTTTGTTATAAGTTTTCTGATTCTCTACTTTTTCAGCTATAAGTATGAATTGTCTCTATAATGTTCAGTGCGCTGAGAATTACTATTTTTTCACTATTCTTTGAAAAAGAAACTTCCATATTTTATTTTCCTTTCCTCTTATCACATTCACCTTGTGCTCCCTTGTTCTCCCGTCTAGTCCACATGATATTTCCTAGAGCATTGATTTTCAACCTCACTAGTCACTATGTGCCGCGACACATGGTTGAGTGTGCCGCGTGGACAGTTCCCCGAACTATTGTGCCCCTGGTAGCAACTGGCCGCCGCACCCACCGTTTTCGGCCCCCATACTTACCTACAAGCCCAGCCCATACCGCACATCTTCTGTAGTCAGTCACGTGACTGACTCGTCCATTAGGAGTGAAGGTACGCGAAAAATACATCAGGTAGTATAATACGGTTAGGATTTGTATAAGGAAGGCATCTAGGGTCTTTTTTTTTTTTTGTTTTTAACTAGTAAGTGAAGGCTGGGGGTTTTTTAAGATTCTTAAAGGGAGGCCCCTAGGCCTTTTCATTAGTAAGGGAGGCCTCTAGGGCCGTTTAAATTAGTAAAGGGTGGCCTCTAGGGGGCATTTTAATTAGTAAAGGGTGCCGCTAACGGGCGCTTAATTATCAAAGGAGGCCGCTAGGGGCTTCTTAAATTAGTAAAGGGAGGCCGCCTAGGGGCCTTAATTATAGTAAAGGGAGGCCACTAGGCCTCTTACTATTAGTAAAGGGAGGCCGCTAGTGGGGCCTTTTAATTAGTAAGACGGGAGGGCCGCTAGGAAACCTTTAAAACTAGGAAAGGGGGCCTCTAGGTAGGGCCTTTTTTTTAGTAAGGGGGGGCCTCTAGGCTCTTTTTATATTAGTAAGGCGGCCGTAGGGCTTTTTTTAGTATAAAGGAGGACACGCTAGGGGCCTTAATTAGTACATTAGGCCGCTAGGGGCTTCTTAATAGTAAAGGGATGCCGCTAGGGGTCTTTTGATAGTAAGGGAGGCCTCTAAGGTGGTCTTTTGGATTATAAGGGAAGGGCCTGGCCCGCCCTTAAAGGGGGCCTAAGTAGTAAGGGAGGCCGCTTAGGGCTCTTAATTAGTAAAGGGAGGCCGCTAGGGGTCTTTTGATTAGTAAAGGGAGGCCGCTAGACCTTTTATAGTAAAGGGGCCGCTAGGGACTCTTAATTAGTAAGGAGGCCGCTAGGGCTCTAATTAGGAAAGGGAGGCCACTAGGGCCTTTTTATTAGTAAAGAGAGGCTGCTAGGGGCTCTTAATTAGTAAAGTGGGAGGCCGCTAAGAGGGTTTTGATTAGTAAAAAAGGGAGGCCGCTAAAGGTTTTTTTATTATTAAAGGGATATACTTCCAGGGGTCCATACGTCCAGGGGTCAATACTTCCAGGGGTCCATACGTCCAGGGGTCAATACTTCCAGGGGTCCATAGATCCACGGTTCTTCACGCCTCGACGTCCCATCACCCATTGCCTGCCCCTTCTGATTCTGAGGTCAATTTATCATAAGTGGGAATTGTGACATCAGCGCATCTATGAGGTCACACTCAGGATTCTGAAGGATTAACCCTTGAATGGCTGACAATATGTCTGACTACAGGGGGAATTAAAATGTCCTTGCCTCTTGTACTGGTAGTGAATGAATGAAACGCCCTAATATCTACATATTTATAAGTGACGGCCTCACTCACTGCTTTTAATCTTATTTATTGGAACATATAACAATTGAAATTTTGGGGGGAAAAATGTGCAATATTTGAATATTATATAAGGCTACAGATCTATCAGGGACCATGTAGAAGTTTTTTCTTGACACTGTGGGGTTTATTTTTGGGGCACATGGTGTGAGCCTTTCTGTGTTTCATGAGGATGAAGGATAGTCCTATGATGACTTGTTGGGCTGCCCACCAGCATTGTAGCCAGTCCGATGTCACCTCAGGGCTCATGCACATGGACATGACACGTGTGCTAGACAGAGTTTCAGCGGTTATCACACAAGCTGCAGCTGGGTGCAGAGGAGGCCGGCAGGCGCATTGATATGACATCATCCCACCTCCCGGCAAGAAGAGGGAGC
>WNYA01006232.1:0-12909 GCA_019512145.1 Engystomops pustulosus | reverse complement strand
CGGGCGCACCTTCGTGAGCAAATCAGACAAGTTGGGGTTGTCTTGAGAAAGCGAACATGAGTTAACACATGGGCAGTCTTGCGCGAGTTGCAGAGTAGCCACCAGGTTACGGCGTTGTTCAACACACAACCATGCCTGATTCAGGTTTCAGCGGTGCGCCACAGATCAGTCTGCGATTGTGATTGCCAGTATAGCTCTTGGGCGGTGTGTGACCTTTTTCGCCTAGGCTCAGCAGTTTGAGCACCGCCTTAGCGATTGGTCTGCTGCTGTTGCCTAGAGCTCCCGACCTGATGGCGCCATGCCCACGGAGGTAATCGGGAGGAGGAGGAGGTGGAGGAGGGGTGGGGAGGAGGAGGAGGCATAGTAGGCCTTTGGAGACTGGACCGAGGTAGGCCCCGCAATACTGGCGTCGGCAGCTTTAGTATATGAGCAAGCCCCAGGGTAAGGACTCGGTCCCAGGCTCCACCAAGTTAACCCAAGTGCGTCAGCGAAATAGTGGCCGCCCGGCAGCACTCGTCCATGTGTCCGTGGTCAGGTGGACCTTGTCAGAAAGGGAAACGGCGTGGTCAGGGCACGGATGATGTCTCTGACACGTGCTTGTGCAGGGCTGGGACGGCACATCGTGAAAGTAGTGGCGGCTGGGGACCGAATTACCGAGGGGCGGGCCGCCGCCAAGAGGTTTCGATATGGCCTCGGTCTCTACCAGGCCTATAGGCAGCATCTCCAGGCTAAAGCAAACTTGGAGGATGGGACAGTTGAGGGCTTGGGCGTGTGGTGGGGGCGCGTATACTTCCTTTGCGACCAGCGTCTGGGGTATGGAGAGCTGACGTGGTGGATGCTTGTGGAGGATCGTTGGAGGCGGAAAAGGGGGGTTTTCGCATGGGGGAGTGGATGTTGTTTTCTTTATGGGGTTGGTGTGTTCTGTGTTTTTGGGCCGGCGGTCCGGGAGGGGTTGATGACAACAGGGGAAGGGCAGTGGTGTGCCCGGACGGAGGGTGAACGGGCTTGGTGCCATTGAGGGGTGATGTTATGATCATAGCATGAGCATACTGGTGTAGTTAAGCTAGTGTGGGGGAACACCTGCTGATCCTGTTTGGCAAAGGTTGCACACCACAGTTCTGTCGGTCATCCGGTGTATCTTTAAAGAACTCCGACTTTGAAAATCTAGCCCTCGCCACGGGACTTGACTACGGGCAACATTTGGGCTGATGCAAGCTCTGGACCTGCCTCTCCGTCTCTGGCCCAACCACGCCTTCTTCAACCTGTTCTGCTATAGGACTAGCCTCCGTCTCAGAAGCCTTGTCACCCGGGGCTATCAACCCAGCTTGGGTATGTCACTCTCACCTCCGATCCTCAGTCGCTCCCCCATCGGACTTCCTGTCATGACAACAACTCACCACTGTCTGACAACCGTGTCTACCTCATCGTCCGACCCCTCTTTACAACTTCTTCCACTACCGTCAATAAGTCATCACCACCACGACTGCAGACTGGTGGAAAACCTGGGCATCGGAAAATTGATCAGCAGCAACCGGAACAAGTGGTTTGTGACTGGGGAAGGGGTCCAGAAAACAGTTCCTCAGATATGCCGGTTCAAATGACCAAATTTTGCGGGAGGGGCAAGACTGGGGGGGGAAGGAGGATGAGGTGGAGGGAGCTGGAGGCAGTGCTGATGTCGGTGACATGGGTGGACTGCGTGGAAGACTGACTGGTGGACAAATGGCTAGAGAAGCATTGTCCGCCATCCGAATCACCGCTTTGCACTTGTTCTGGCTCAACAGTGCTCGACCACGAAGTCCCAGTAACTTGAGACTGATGGAACCTAGGGACGTGTAGTATGCGGCGATTCCCCCCTGCTCACTAATCAGCAGGTGGTGTCCACCCCCTGCCCAGGACCCGGAATCTGACCCCTGCAGTAGTTGGACACCCAGTCCAAGCCCTCGTCCTCTCTACCCTAGCCTCGGGTTTTTTAAACATTTTCAAAATTAAAGTGTAAACTTCACTTTGTTTTTTGGTTTTTTTTGTGTTTTTTTAAACAAACGATGATATCCATTGCTATGGCTAGTTTCTAACCTACAAGACAGCACACAACGGATTTTTGTGCTGGGCCAGATGACTTGGAGTTATAAGGAGAAATAAACGTAAAAAAAAACAAAAAAAAAATCAGCAGACTCGGCGTAATCAAATCAAACCCAATAAATTGTCCCACTTCGTGTTGAGGTGGATATGTGTGTCAATAAGAGTAAACACAACGGTCGCAAGTCTCCCTGCAATTCCTCACAATATGGTACTAGCGCACTACTAATGCCAGCACGCCAAGCCACAAGCAAACTAAAAAAAAAGGAAAGGGGAAAAGATAACGGCATTGTAGGCCTAAATACGCATGGGGTCTCCTACGGCATTTTCTAGCCCACCTCAAGCACCGGCTTTGGCAGATTGACTGTGAGTTCTAAAAAAAGAAATAAACGTAAAAAAAATAAATCAGCAGACTCGGCGTAATTCAAATTCAAACCCTAAAAAATTGTATGAGGTGGATATGTGTGTCTCTAAGAGCTAAACACAAGTCTCCCTGCAAATTACTCACATATGTCTAGCTTGTGCACTACTAATACCAGCAAGCCCCAGCACAGCAAACCAAAAAAAAAAAAGGAAAATATAACGCTATTGTATTGTATTGAGGTGGATATTGGTGTTCACTAAGAGCTTAAAAAAACAAGTCTCCTGCAAATTCCTCACCAATATGGAACTAGTTGCACTATAATAGCAGCAAGCCCCAGCCACAAGCAACCAAAAAAAAAGTAAAATAAAACGTTTTTGTAGCCCTAAGAAGGACTGTTGTAGAATCAATCTGCCACAGAAGCAATAGAACAGGGCCTAAACGCTTTCTGACAGCAGCAGCTCTTCCCTAGCGGATCCAGAAACAGAATGATCCGAGCAGCGAAGGCGCGGGTAGTCATATCCCAGGGTCACCTGATTGGCAGCCAACCATGCTACGACGTGTAAGGGTACCACGTCCTGCTGGGTGGCAGTGCAGATTCCTGATTGTGTATTGGCTATGTTTCTGCCGCCAAAAAGCAAAACGGCGGGAGATGACATTTTCTCGAGCGGCGAAAGTATCGGTTACAAGCAACGAGCAGTTGCGAGACGCTAATGCTCGAACGAGCATCAAGCTCGACGAGTATGTTCCTCATCTCTACTCCTCTGCAGTAAAAGGACAGCAGTTGAGCTTTAAACTCTCAGAGAGATAGGGATTAATCAATGGACTTACCTATCATTTTGTCATCTGTGGAAAGGGGAAGGTGGGTTGGGTTTAAGATCATGGAGAGAGATCATAAGAAGTCATGGAAAATCTAGGCAATGGCATGGGAGAGGAGAATTGCACTCATAGGGGAGAAAAAAGTTGGCAATATGTAGTGGAGGGCATTGATAGTTGATTTATTACCAAATTCATGAGAAGGCCTTGTGTATCCTTCGCTTTCACAAGTCTGGAAGCTTGCATCCGAAGTAGGGATTTGTGTTGGGGGTCTGAGCTGTTTTGTGCACAGCACAAAATTAGCAAAATTTGGGTCTCGTTGCGACTATCTTGTTACTGATCTTTCTCTTTTCAACTTGGCTCCCCATTTGCTAAAGAATTTTAGCATTTATTTAAATTGATTGAATTCTGAAGACGTTCCAAGCAATTGATAACAGTCCCAAATTGGTCTAGTTTAGCAATTTACAGGTTAAGTAGAGTCCACTGTTCTCTGCCAATAGATATTACCTTCATAAATAATGAAGCACGGTGGATCGGTAGTTCAAGCCACTACAGTCTTGCAGGTGGCGTTCTGGGTTCAAGTCACATTAGGTCAACAGTTGTATGTTCTGGCTGATTTCCATTGACCTCCCAACATTACTAGAGTGAGCAGGAGTATCTCACTTTGAAAGGGTGACTGGCTAGCTTGGGGACCTTTCCTGCTGGAAAAGTATCTTTGTACCTGGTATATCAAGGAACACAATATGGGGAATGAAGTCTAAGAGGTCCTTCCGCATTCAATTAGGGTTCTGCCCAAGCTGTTAGTGAGGGGATATGTGTAGGAGACTAAGGAATAAAAAAATTAAATACAAGAGTAGTCATGGAATGAACATAGGACATTTATTAAATCCTTATGTCATTAAAGCTTTGTTTTTTTTAAACTTAATTTTGTACAAGTAGGTGAGATATGCACCCTCCATGAACGGCACCATCTGTCCATATTACGCTAATGGAGCATACACAGGTCAGATAAAATTCTTTATGTTTCCACCCCAATTAGAGAAACTAGAATCTTTAAGGTTACAGCCTTAGTGTATTGCTATTTCAGGAGACGGTAGTCGCTAACCACTGAGCCACCGTGTTGCCCCTTAACGGAAACCTACCTTAAACATTACAGCATTGATAAACCAGGGGTGCAATGCTCATTACATAATATAAAGTTGATTTTTAGAAGGAGGAGGATAAGCCATATAATTGGCTTAGGCCTTTATATTTCAAGCTCATGGTAGGGGTTGGGGTTAGATGTTATACTTATTGTAAATTAGCCATATTAAGAAATATGAACATAAATGTGAAAGTTGCACTCCCTTGGCATCACATGTCGATGACGATTCCTGCCTGTGGGCTTTGTAGAAGAAGTTTCTTAGAATAATGTCCACATGGTTTGTCGTGGCATAACGGATAAGGTCATTGTAATAATACAAATTACTGGCAGTGATATATCACATCATTAGAATCACGAACACTGCGGATCATAGAAAAAGCTACAAAAAATGCAATAAAAAATCATGCAGATTTACATAAAGTAACTTTAATATTCTTTACGATCTATGGGGCTCACATGTCTTGACTAGAAAATAATAAGCCAATTAGGTGAATTCAGACTTGTTTAATGGCCCCTATTAACACAAGGACACAAGATTATACAGTAGCCTGTTTGGATTATATATATATTATAGGTGTTGCTACTTTCCATAGATGTGTTAGATCCCATTGTTCTCCAGAGAATTCAAAGAGAGTGTGGTGGTGTTCCAAGATTCCAAAAAGCTTTCCCAAAAAAAATTAAAGGGAACCGCCATCAGCAATTGAACTAATATACCACTTACAGTATATTGTCAACAGCAAATACCTTCTCTGCTTGCTCGTGATTGTAATAGAGTCCCTCCGCGCTGTAGCTTCACTGGCTGTTCCACGTGTGTCACCTCCCTCCTGCTCCCTCAACCACTTCCCTCTTCCTTGCCTGATGCATCTCGTGCAGCAGATGAATTGTTCCGAACCAGTGGGAGGGGGGAAGTGCTTCTTGTTAACACTGTAACAGACTGGAATCTGAAGACAAGGAGGGGCTCAGCTAAACCACCCTTAATGCCCTTCAGGGTCATTAGTATTATTTAACAACATGACTTGAGAAGGAAGGAGGCCACAGATAACAAATATAAGAAAATCCTACAGTGCCTGGAATCTATGAGTAAGTGTCAAGGGTTTATCATGTGGATTTTGAGGTAGATTTTTCTTAAGGATACATAAAATCTTTATTTCACAGTGGGTATGGAAAGTATCAGACCCCCTCACCCCTTTAAATTGTCACTCTTTTTTATTGCAGCACGTGGGGAGATAAAAAGTTCTTTTTTTGCTAATTACTGTACACTCGCCCACATCTTGACAGAGAAAAACAGAACTGTGGATATTTTTGATACTTTATTAAACAAGAAAAACTGAAATATCACATGGTGATTAAGTATTCAGCCCTTTGCTCAGTGTGAGTAGAAGAAGCTTGTAGCTTAGTGCAGCAGAGTCTTCTTGGGAAGATGCAACAAGTTTTCAACCTGGGATTTGGGATCCTCTGCCTCTTCCTTGAGATCTTTCTCTAATTCCCAGGTGGAATGGACAATTGGTTTTAGTAGGGATCTGGGCTGGATGTTGGTAATGGTCAAGAGGATGTTCGCAGCCTTCTGACTATGATCTTTTTAGCCGGTGAGCTTAGGGTCATTGTATTGTGGAAGAGGTTTAATCCAGGATATCTTGTACTGGCGCATTATTTTTCCTTCAATTACAACAGTGTCCTGCCCCCTCATAGCCTCGATACTGACCACACCTGTGCCACGTTGGATTGTTACACTCACCGGCACTTATTAGGTACACCATGTAGTAAAGGGTTGGACCCCTTTTCATTAGACCTGCCTCAATTCTTAGTGGCATAGATTCAACAAGGGAGGAAGCATTCCTCAGAGATTTGGTTCCATTATTGGACCTGATGGCATACACAGTTGCCGCAGATTTGTCGGCTGCACATCCATGATGCGAATCTCCGTTCCAACACATCCCAAAGATGCTCTATTGGATTGAGATCTGGGGACTGTGGAGGCCATTGAGTACAAGTGACATCATGTCATGTTCAAGAAACCAGGTCTCGAGATGATTTCCAGCTTTATGACCCCCATGGGCATTTCACGCTTGAAAGTTAGCCATCAGATGTTGGGTACTTGTGGTCATAAAGGGAATTGGACATGGTCAGCAAAAATACTCAGGTAGGCTGTGGCGTGCAACGATGCTCAATTGGTACCAAAGGGCCCAAAGAGGCCAAGAAATATTCCCAACACCCCAATGACACCACCCGCCGAACCGTTGATACAAGGCAGGATGGATCCATGCTTTATGTGTGATGCACATTCTGACCCACCATCCGAATGTCACAGCAGAAACGAAGCTCATCAGACCAGGGCAACGTTTTTCCAATCTTCTATCTGTCCAATTTCGATGAGCTTTGTGGATAAAATTGTAGGGGGCCTCAGAGTTGCCGTTCTTAGCTGAAGGAGTTGGAACCGGTGTGGTCTTCTGCGGCTTTAGCCCATCTGCCTCAAGTCGAAGTTACGTGCGTCCAGAGTTATAATATTATGCCTACCTTGGTTGTAAAGGGTGGTGGCGATTTGATCACTGTTGCATTTCTATCAGCTCGAACCAGTCTGCCCTTATCCTTGACTCTGGCATCAAACCAGGCATTTCCGCCCACAGAACTGCCGTCACTGGAGTTGTTTTTCTTTTTCAGACCATCTCTGTAACCCTAGAAATGGTTGTGGTGAAAACCCAGAGATCAGCAGTTTTTCTGAAAAACTGCCCTTCTTTGGCACAAACAAACCCTGCCACGTTCAAAGGCCTCAAATACCTTTCTTCCCCATACTGAGGCTCGGTTTGAACTACAGGAGATTGTTTGACATGTCTACATGCCTAAAATGCATGGGTGCCGCCATGTGATTGGTGTTGGAAAATTTAAGTGGTAACGAGCAGTTTGAACAGTGTAACAAATAAAGTGGCCGGTGAGTGTATATGGCTGGTGTGAGCAGCGCCTGGTGTTCTCACACATACACTTAGAATTAACACCAAAAAGTTCAATCTTTATCAGACCAGAGAATCTTATTTTCTAGTCTGGGAGTCCGCTGTGTGCTTTTTTGCAAACTACCGTATATGCGGCCTTCTTATTTTCTTGCCACCGAGTGAAGCTCTGTTGGAGATATGCCATAGAGCCCTCTACATAATATGGAGGGGTTGTATTTGTGTATGTTTTACATGTACAAGTTATTGTAACCATGGATGATTGCAGTTGTCAACCTTTTTCAAAAAGTTTTTCTCGACCTTTTTACACACATTAAGTGTGACATGGTTAGGTGGTGATGATATATGTTATTGTGTTGTTAATACAATGTTAGCCATGATTAAGGACGCTTGCCCGCACCTTATGGTTCAACATGTACAAAGATGGTTCTGTTAGAAAATTGAAACAATTAAAGCTGTGAAGATATTCTTAAACCTTGATCTGCTGGAAAGCCAAGTGGCCTCGTTGCTTTTCGGGTACTGGATCAATCTAGTCCAAGTAGGGAACTGAAACACCTCTAACTAATATATACGATGAGTGGGGAGCTGAAAACTTTTTTTTTTATATTCTTGATTATAAATGCTTGGAGACCTGATTAGCCAACAAGAGCTACGCTTCCCAGTAATCGCTAGTCTAGTGATGGCTGAGAAGCACCAGTGGCGGACCCAGAAGGGGCAGTGATGGGGGCATAGGAAAAGAAAACAAACATTTTTTGTTATGTGACTGACCCCAGGTTGGCCTTTACAACAATTTTCATTCCTTTGGAAATTCCCTTTCATAAAAATTAAAATTTGCATTGGTGGTATTAAAATCAATTCGATGACATAAAAAATGACCAATATATCACAATCATCGATCCTGCACGGGTGCCAGGGAACGCTGATAATTTATTGTACCATCCATTATTTCTCATTATTGTCTATTTATTACACGATATATTTCGTACCGCGCCGTCAAGGCAAAAATCTCACTTCAGAAGCGAAAGAAAAACATTCCTGGCGACGTGATATATTGTGATGTGCATGGTAATCTTCTCGTATATTACGATGTCTATCCTAACGATATGATATATCATTCAAAAATATCCATTTCCAACACTTTTTGCGATTTTGTGCTTCTCGCCGCGGTTGTATTGTTATTTGCAGGCCTATGTTGAAATAAGTGCATTTTGTTCTATAGACTTGTATTCATCTCCGTGTGTGTGTGTGTATACCATAATCTCTGCCAGACAAAAGCAGATAGGACCCTATTGAGACAACGGGACTAAATCCTGCCCTGGAGTTTATGGCTACCTGTCAGTTCCAATGACTTCTCTTTTAGATGTATTCTGTGCATGAGCAGACTGGCCTGCAGGGGGCCTCGCAGCAAGATGACTGCCAATCTGCTGGCAAGCTGCTTATGTGTGACCTGAATAACAGCAGTCTGCAGCGAAGGACCGTCTGCTTTACATGCAGTCTGCGTAAGCAGGAGGCACATCGCAGTCCTGCTGATATGGCTCTTGTATAGCAGTTATTGCTTGAACACATTTTAGACGCAGCACCTCTGTAATTTGTCTCGACATGATATCATCTTTTGTCTCAGCAAACGCAGCCTTTTATCCGTTGTACATCTGACTGCGACAGTCACTGCTCTAGAGGACAATGCTTGCCATACATTAAGACGGAGAGCGCGTATATACAATGGTATACTACATACATAGCCCGGGGGGATCAGGTGTCCTATTAGCCTCTGCTGGATCCTTGTTCCGTTTTTGCTGAATTAATATGATTTAGTGATAATCAAATTTGTCAATTCTGTGACCGTTAGCGGGTATGTGACTTCTTATATATGTGGATCATTCACAAACACATATAGATATATTATCTTTGGGGAGATATTATAAACATCTAACATATTGCTGCAGTGAAGCCAGCGTGTACTATCTGGTCATACTGGCAAAATGTGTAACTACAGAGCTTGTGCGTGGACACCGGGTGTACTAATCCAGCTTCATAGTGCACATGAGAACCAACAGCACTAGTGCAGTGACCAGGAGTACTTACCCTCTGGCTTCATACTTGCCATGATGCGTACAAAACAGCACTCTACAGTAGTGAAGAAGGGTGTTCTACCGTGATTTTCAGAGTGCACTCTGGGCAAACCAACTCAGCACTTATGAGTGAAGCCAGGGAGTATAATCTGGCTTCATAGGGCACGCTGATTACAAAAATAGACTTCTGCAGTGAAAAGGGTGTACTAATCTGGACTTGTAGAGCACTATGAGAACCAACAGCAATTGTGCAGTGAAGCAGGGTGTACTACTCTGGCTTCATAGTGCAACGCTGATAACCAACAGCACTTGTGCAGTGAAGCCCGGGAAGGAGTACTATCTGGATTATAGTGAACACTGAGTACAAACAGCACTTCTGCAGTGATGCAAGGTTGTACTACTCTGGTTTCATAGTTGCAAATGTGTACTACAGAAGCTTGTGTGGTGGCGCCAGGCATACTATTGGCTTCATAGTGTAGGCTGAGAACCAAGTAAATGTGTGCAGTGAACCAGGGGTACAACTCCCGGAGTCAAGAGCACGGATGAGTTACACAGCACTTGTGCCAGTGAAGCAGGGTTGTTACTTCATGGCTTCATAGTGACACTGAGAACCAAACAGCACTTGTCAGTGAAGCCCGGGAGGAGTCTACTCCGGCTCTCGGGCACACTGCGTACAAAACGCTCACTTCTGCAGTGAACAGGGTGTAATAATATGGATCATAGTGACACTGATACCGACCAGCACTTGTGCAGTGAAGCCCGGGAGTACTACTCTGGATTCATTGTGCACACTGATACAAACAGCACTTCTGCAGGATTGAAAGGTGACTACTCCGGTTTTCTAGTGAACCACTGTGTAACTACAGCTGTGTGGTGGCGCCAGGGGCATACTACTCTGGCTTCATAGTGCGGCTGAGAAACCAAACAGTAATTGTGCAGTGAAAGCCAGGGTTTGTACTCTCCGGCCGTCTTTAGAGAATGCTGAGTACCACCGCACTTCTGCAGTGAAGCAGTTGTTGTTACTTCTCTGGCTTCATAGTGCATGCTGCGAACGAACAGCACTTGTGCAGGGAAGCTAGGGTGTTAATACCTGGTTCATACTGATAACTGTGTACTTACAGAGCTTGGTGGGGGAACAGGGTGTACTACTCCAGCTTCATAGTGACACGAGAACCAACAGCACTTGGGCAGTGTGAAGCCAGGGGTATTCTCCGGCTTATAGTGAATGTGGTACAAACAGAAACTCAGCAGGTAAGCAGGTGTACTACCCCGACTTAAGTGCACTATGAGAACCACAGCAATTGTGCAGTGAAGCCAGGGAGTATACGCGGCTTCTAGTGCACGCGATGTGTACTTACAGAGCTTGTGTGGTGGCGCCAGGGCATACTACTCTGGCTTCATAGTGCAGGCTGGAGAACCAACGTAATTGTTGCAGTAGCCAGGGTGTATGCTCAGGGTCATAGAGCAACTGAGTACAAACAGCACTTTTGCAGTGAGCAGGTGTACTTCTCTGGCTTCATAGTGCATGCTGATGGGTGAACGAACAGCACTTGTGCAGTGAGTAGGGTGTTACTACTCTGTTCATAATGCAACTGTGTACTTACAGAGCTTGTGTGGAGGGGGCACCAGGGGGTGTACTATGCAGTTCATAGTGACACACTGAGAACCAACAGCACTGGTGCAGTGAAGCCAGGGAGTAGTACTACCCGGCCATAGTGCATGCTGAGTACAAACAGAAACTTCGCAGTGAAGCAGGGTGTTGTACTTACCCCGATGAAAGTGCACTCTGAGAAACCAACAGCAATTGTTGCAGTGAAGCCAGGAGTCTACGCCGCTTTCATAGTGCAACGCTGTGTGTACTCTTACAGAGCTTGTGTGGTGGCCGCCAGGGATACACTCTGGCTTCATAGTCAGGCTGAGAACCAACAGTAATTTGTGCAGTGAAGCCAGGTGTACAAAAACTCGAATCATAGAGCACGGCTGAGTACAAAACAGCACTGTGCAGTGAAGCACTGGTGTTTGTACTCTTGGTTTCATAAATGCCATACTGTGTACTTACAGGCGTGTCGTGGTGGAACTAGGTGTACTACTCCAGCTTCATAGTGCAAACTGTGTTACTTTACAGCGCTGTTGTGGTGGAGCCAAGGTATACATTTCAACTTCATAGTGCAGGTTGCATTTACCTGCTAGTGCTTGTGCAGTGAAACCACATGTAATGTGGGACCATTTGACCACTGGCATCTTATATTCTCTGTCTGCCCATGCGAGAGAAGTGAATCTACAGATGATTAAAGGGCAGGGTAGCATTTTCATTCTCCATTATACAGGTATGTCAACAGCATTTTTCTCCAAAATTTTACATAATGGACAAAATGACCGTATGTACTCGTGTATAAGCTTGAGTTTTCTTTCGCACAAAAAATTAGCCTTGAAAACCTTACCTCGGCTATAACGAGCAATTAAAAAAACCTAATACTCACGCGCGGCCTGTGCAGGATACCGGATAACGGCAGCGGCTCCCAATCCACGCGGCGGCTCCCGATCTCGGCAGGGTGAGCATTACATTTTTTTTTCATGTGCTAACCATACAGGGGGCTGGCGGTATGACTATATGGGCTGGATGGATGTATTCTATATGGGGCAGGCTGGTATACTACTAGGGCTGGCTGTCTACTACAATGGGGCTGACTGCTATACTTGGGGCGGCTGGTACCACTGGGGGGCTGTATACTACGGGGGCTGGATGCGTATACTACAGGGGGCTGGCTGGCTGTTACACAGGGGGCTGGTTGGTGTATACTTTACAGGGGTTTGCTGGTGTATAATACAGGGGGCTGTGTATATACAGGGGGTGGCGTCTTGTCTGTATACTACAGGGGGCTGTTGGATACTACAGGGGCTTGCTGGCGGTATACTACAGGGGGCTTTTGCTTGGCTGTATCCTACAGGGGGGCTTGCGGCTTGTATACTACAGGGGGTTGCTGGCGCTATACTTACAGGGGCCTTGCTGGCTGTATACTAACATGGGTTGCTGGTGTATTACTACATGGGGCTGGTGGCTGTATACTACATGGGGGCTGGCTGTCTGTATACTACATGGAGCTGGCTGTAAGACTACATGGGCTGGCTGGCTGTATATCATGGGGCTGGCTGGCTGTAACTACATGGAGCGGCTGTATACTACATGGGGCTGGCTGGCTGTAGACAACACCCTC
Source organism: Engystomops pustulosus (assembly GCA_019512145.1). Lineage (NCBI taxonomy): Eukaryota > Metazoa > Chordata > Amphibia > Anura > Leptodactylidae > Engystomops > Engystomops pustulosus. The sequence continues at coordinate 286 of WNYA01006232.1, read as the reverse complement.
AGCCTATTATCGCCGTCAATAGGTTTGTGGTTAAAATTAGGGGGGTCTCGGCTTATACTCGGGTTGGCTTATACTCGGTATGTACAATTCCCTTATATTTTCGGACCTGATGATGGCGGCATCGCCACTGACCATCTGTGTTGACTCCTCAAAATTACTCAGCACCTGACAGATATCAGACATCCACGTCCACTCCTCATTGTAGACTTGAGGAAGCTGACTGACCTGACTACCAGTTCTGGTGGAAGTTGACATCTGGCAGTCTACAATCGCTCTGCGCTGCTGG
>WNYA01006231.1:0-12911 GCA_019512145.1 Engystomops pustulosus | reverse complement strand
ATGTAGGCTGGCCACAAGCGCAGCAGACAGCCGGTGACGTCACCCGTACATACCTCCCCTGCACAGTCGCCGGAGACAAGTGCGACCGCGCAAGAGAGACACACAGGACTTTTTGCCGCAACTTCGGGTCTGAGAAGGAGGACCCCGAGAGGTAGCTCACTCACATGTGCGAGATTAGCAGACAGCCGGGTGACGTCACCATCTGTCTGCTGCCATGTGGAATAACGGTCTGTCATATCGGTAGTGAAGAAATCTTGCAGTGAAGTTAAACGGTGAGTGATTCCTCCCACGATAAGTTTCCACACTGGTCTTCAACAAATACCCATTACCGTATATTATGTATGCAACCACACGCGCCCCAGAGAACACAAAAGTGACTCACTTATCCATAAAATCGTCTGCCACCTTCTTTGGAATGTTATCTGCATGCCGAAGCAGCCAAATGATTTCATCTCGAGCAAACGACAAAGCCATGAATACAAAAAGAGCCTTGAGGAAAAGAAAGAAAGAAAGCAAAATGCATTAGGCTTCACTAGAGGGAAAGAACAGTCACCGCTTACTGCAGAAGTGGCATCCAAAAAGAAATCCTGTACATTTACTAAATGTATTATTTTTGTAAAACTGGGCAAAATGTGCTCTTAACTGTTGAAAGGAGACACTCACAGATCCAGGCACCAGGATTGTGGTAATCTTGTTACATTTGTCATCCATGGCCTCCTTCCTTCTAATATCAAACTGTAGAAGTATGCTAACAAGTCTGAATGTCTCTGGGGTTGTTACCAGAGCCCCTCTGTTCTGTAGCTTCACGGGCTGTTACACTGTCTTGCACTGCACAGTGTAACAGCCTGTGAAGCTACAGAACGGAGGAGCTCTAATATCACCTGGCTCATTAGCATAATGTTAAAAGTTGATTTTAGAAGGACTGAGGTCATGGATAACACACATAAGAAGATTACCACATACTGGCATACTACAACCTCCCTTCACTGCGTATGCTTATTGCACTATGAAGCCAGGGTGTAGCGCTCCCATATCATTGAAGGACTGCGCAAGGAGCACAAGTGATGAGTCTGAGGTGCCTCATTGGACTCATCTCTAGGCAACTTTTTTTTTTTTTTTATAGTGGCCACGGAGGAACTTTGGAAAGGGCGATTTGGGACACTAAACCAGTGGTCTATAAAGACCCGTGGGTGGTTTAGTGTCCCAAATTGTCCTGACAGGTCCTCGTTAAACATTCTAACTGTATATTATTACATCAGAAGAGGCAGAGACTTCTCCTGTGCTGCACCTACACTACTGTCCTTGTTGCCCTACAGATTAACTACAACTCATCTGCTCCAGTTATGGAGATCACTCCACTCATCTCATCTCTTGTCTTTTTTTACTCCTCGTGGTTCACTTTGTGTTGGTATAGCTGCTGGTTGGTTACTAGTGGCTATAGTGATGCTTTCTTCTTACACCTACCTTTGGCCCCAGTAAACCAGGTTGGTCAGACAGGACAGTAGCCAGCTCCTTCAGTGCGGACCTTAAAAATTTGCGTCTCTCTCTGTGTGTAGCACCACTAAAAAAAATTTTTAAAAAATGACACTAAATATTTAGCTTGTAATGTTGTTATATTTCCTACACATGTATAAATGTATTTTATATACAAGATCATTTAGTATCAGTTACTTACGCGTGAGAAATCGCTGCCTCCTTGCATTCTCGGATGTCATTAATTCTTTTGTTGTATCTATGATGGGGGAAAACAAAACAAATCTATTTAAGAAAACATATTAAGAAGACCACAAAATTATTTTTTCTATAATTTGTAAAAAAAAATAATACTGCTGCCTAAACAAACTTATACTCCCCTCATCTTCCTCCACAACTTTGGAAGTCAGTAGATGTTTTATCGTTGATTTAACCAGGAATATAACCAAGCTTATTCTACTTTTCAAGGAGTATACGCCAATCTGTGATTTCACCCATCAACCTAATGTATATGGGTCCTTGTGACATTTCTAGGGTGACAGATATTGCAAGATACAAAGCTGAATACAACTGGCAGGTACTTGGATTCACTTTGGCCTAAGTGGTAGTAAGGGTCTTTTTTTTATACTCTCAGCTGACCGTATTCACACTTATACTGTAGGTTGGGGCATCCTTTTTGCCTCCATTTGCACAGTATACGTCACATCCTTTGGGAAACATAGGGTGGAAAGACTTGAATGTCTTTCGATCCAGCTTCTTCCGGTAGTGCAAAGTGTAAACTCAATGGAGGCCATTAGAGACAATGGGAATGATGCAAGATATGTACTTTCCAATATGACTTTTCACATACAGTGTACTCTTTATGGAAGTAAACATGTTTATACCCAGTCAGCTACAATTTGTGTCTATCAAGTAATTTATGGTTGAGCTAGCACTCTTGTTTTTCATGTTGTATTTGTGGGGTTTTTCGTCTGGGTGTGTATTTGGCTAGTATGTATGCTTAGATATTAGATTTTAATTGTGTATCATTAAAGGTATTGTTTTAACTGATCTCCCTTTGCTGAGATAATATTTACATACGAGACCGTACTTTTGAACTCAAGCAAGGTATTGCATCCGACCCCAGGCTTCCACTGAGAACAGCACATCCACAGTGATGTACCTGTCCATATCAGGATGGTGACAACACTGGAGGAAAGACCCTGAACATAATCATCAGACAATCACTGGCTGCTGCTGATGTTGTCTCTTCCTTTTGCTTTCAGGGCGGAGGGGAGGAACAGAACAACCTATCCCACCGCATGCATACGGTGTGTGGATACGTCTGGAGTCCTCCTGGCAAAGCAAAAGCAATGCGAAGGTCCAAATGTAGCCCAAGTTTGGAGAGATACCCGTTGAACAAATGAGCATGTTTCTCACTGCTACACCATGCATAGCGCTCCTTTGTAATCTGACATCTCTTCCATCTTGCTAGAAAGATGGAATTCAGCTGATGTTTCAGATTGAAAAGCAGATTAGGAAGAAATAAAGGAAGAGGATCAACCACATCGAAATTAAGGGCAAAAGGAAACACTGATGAGATACATTACAAAGTTTCCAGCAGGCAATTGTACCAATGATTTATGCAAAGTTTGTTGACTAAGTTAGGAGATTCAGAGAGCAAAAAATACACTTCAGTCTGCGTCTATGAGTAGCCAGTCTTCTACTCTTGTGTTCAAGCCTTCAGCAGAAGGGTAAGATCTCAAATAGACTCCATTCTAAAGCGTACTGGCAGGTCAAGATCTGCATCGCCTCCACTCATCTTAAGTTTGTGACAATTGTTAATAGGAAAAAAAAAAAAACCCACAATCTCAGTCATACCCTCTGATGTTGACAAAGAGATCTTCTGCCGCTTTATGGATATGGAACACTTCATCTCTGTACAGTGATAGACATGAGCTGCTCTGCAGGGCGAGCTTCCACAGGTTCAGGGCAGTAGCATCAGTATTCAGTATCCCATGGCACAGGATGAATCCAACTGGGGAACAAATCAACCTTATATGACTTATTACTGAAGGGGTGACAAAGTTATATTGTTACACCAGTCTGTCAATCTTTATTTTTCCATCGACATAGCATTGTAGCGACCATTTAAATACCTTAAAGACAGATTCCCCCCCCCCCCCACCCCGATGCAACCACAAATTAAGCACTCACTTTTATTCATTATGATTATACTGTAAGCATTGGGTATTAGAGTCTCATTCTTTGTAAGGTCAGATAAAGGTATTGTGCACCTGTCAAAATTGACAATACAAACCTGCAAAAAAATGTTTGGTAAAGAGTACCTGAAGATCTTTGTAACAATACCAATGTATTTATCCAGGTTTGCAGTACTGTGGTGCATTGGAATGGTAGTTCTCTTCAATGAGCACATCACAGCCCCTTTCTCCTAATTAACTGCTGTAGTATATAAACAGAAGGCGACTACAGCAGTAACTCAGCAGAAGGGAGGGGTTGTAGCTGTACAACAGATCTCACACACACCAGTGCACCCCGGTGCTCCAAATCCTGCTACAGTCCTGCTACTAACACCTCACATAAAAGTATGGTTACACAGATCTCCAGGACCAATACTCAACAAGGTCTAAAGCCTTATATGGTCTAAACTGCTACATTTTGCCGATTTATAAAGCTAGATAACATGCAACACAATATAAGAAATGGCACCAATCACTCTCCACTTACAAATGATCCATTTTTCCATTGCATCCAGTGAAAGATATTCACAAGGCATCTGCAGAAACAAAAATTATAATATATATATATATTATATTGTGCCTTTGAATGTGAGGAAAGCCATATGAAATCAATATAGACACAGCAAGCGCCTGGAAACACAATCATACTGGGTTTGGCTATTGATACCAAGATAGAACAGGGCAAGTACAGGATCTTAATAAAGTCACCCATATTATAGTTACCATGTTCAAGTTTCATATTTACAGCTTGGTAGGTCACATGACCCCCAGACAGCAGGACTCTGCTGGAGGACAGCAGGACACATGGAGTCCAGACACAGGGGGTTGTTACTGTCCGCCTCCTCAGTCATGCCAACTCCCATATCAGAGGTTGGGCATGTATATGCATATTTATAGAGGGCAATTTGTAACAGATGTGGTAAAAAGATTTTTTAGATTTGTGTCAGTATTTCAATGGACATCAGGATTTTGGGGCAAGTCATGCACTGCTTTTCACATCCTAGTGGGATATTAGCATGAAATTCAAGATTTGAATAGGCAAAACTGTTAGCAAGAGAAATGGTGACCAATATCAGAATTTGTATGGTATTTTTTTAGTCTCTTTTTAGTAAAAGTGAGCAGTCTGGCTTGCATTACAAAAAGCCCAAGAAAGAACAGGGTTCACATCAATGTCAAGTGATCACTGCAGCCTAATCCTAACCCAAGCACAACAAGAGGCTGCAGCAGTGTCACATTTAGCCCAGTCTTCTTACAATGTCCAGGCTCCATGGTAAATATACCATTATTGTTTACTCAGCAGGTCTAGTGTTATTTGCTTCCCTACTTTGGGGAACATCAGGCTCATGGTGGGTTTTGGATCCAGTGACATATATTTAGGTCTAAGCATGTGCCTTCTCTGGCCTATAACACGTTGCCATCTGTTGTTAACTTTTTGTGCCTTTGACTAGCTGCCATCAGCCTGCCACCTGCCATTGTGTCATATACACAGCATATTCCCTAAGGACAGAGTTCAGAGCAGGATTATACAGGGGGACATTGTTGTGGCATTATCAGGTGCCACCATCTCCCCTGCGTTTGGGTAACTGGGAAACACTTGGGCTGTATTCGCTTTTTGACACACGGTTTTCTGCATTTTTCATGAAGTTATTTTTTCATGTGTGTGCAGCATTACATATTTATCTTTACGTGCTATGGTCCCATTTTTCATTATGTACACGCAACGGATGTGACAACACTGTGGCCTCCATGTAAAAAGTTTGGATAAGTCAAGTGTTGTGCTGGATAGGACTGCAAGAGTTGAGACGAGTAGAAGTTTATTTCTCACTTCACATCAGTCCGAGTTGCCTGCACACAATTGGATAAACCTGGGTAATCCCTTTAATTTACCTGCAACTGCAATGCATTCATTGCTGCTTGTATCAGTCAGTCTGTGTAATACCCCCCAGCTATAATGTGTTGCACATGTGCACCGCCAACAACTGGCCTCAGCAGTGCTCTCTGCATGTACAGATCACAAGACCACTGAGTGACAGCAACGGGTTATAGTGGTCAGAGCATTGCTGCAGGACAGATCGTTAAAACGGAGTATTAACCTGATGATAGCAATTTTATTTTTATATATTTAGATTTTTTGATTTTAGAATTTTTTTTTAGGATGTTAGACATGTATGTATTTCCCAGCAAGTTATTTGGAAGTTATACTACATAAATACATTTAATGCAAGCAATAATCTCTGCTAACCCCAATATGTTGGTACCATATAAGCCTGATCTTGTCAAGATACTGGAAAAGAGATGTAACCCTTACCGTATCTGACTGTGCGGGGTTCAGCATGGTACTTGGGGCGCTGATGAGGCTGAGGAGTTGGGCATTTCTCCATTGCTCTGCGGAAAGGTTTCTTCGAGGGTAAACCATCTGAAGTGAAATTAGGGCATCTGACAAAGACTGAAACATAGAAAAGACATCAAAGAATAAGTGAACCTCTGCAATACAGAACAAAGACTGCCAAACTCATCCAACAATAAGCTCAATTATAATAATGGCCGCTATTAAAGCACCATCTGAGAGCCAGAGTCATCATCCTGGAAGCTGTGAAATTGTTTACCAAGCTGCAAGGCTAATGAGAAGACAATCTGCTCAGAAAAGAATATTATTTCACGGGTACTTTGTGATTTGTACCATTTATGAGAAGGAAGTTCATCACATCAGGAAATGATGGTCTTTCAGACTGGATGTGGAAGCCAAGGAGAATAATTGTTCCATATTCAGAATGGAAATGTATCAAATCCCCAAAAAGAAACAATTCTTTATAGTTACATTTAAACCCGGTATAACCATCCCATGTTGTCTATTATAACCCATATAAAACGTAAGCACAGGTTCCCAATTGTGGCAGTGGCTTTTAGATAATGTAACTTCATACAAACACATTCATTTAGTATATTAGATATGCTAATTATTTTTCACACACAACTTGAAACCCAACAGCAGCTGTGTCTGCTATTATAACTCCTGACCAGAGGTTCATCGGGCCACGCCACATCACCGACCTGTGACACCGAAGCACGACTCATAGTGGGGTAACAAGTGTTACACCCCTGCCGACACCGTTACCCTTTCCTAAACTCCAATCATTAATAAGCAAATGCTAAAATACCCTTATATGGGTCTTCAACTCCATCATTAAAATAGCACCTCATAACCCAACGTTATAGGAGATGCTACTGAAATATTCCAACTTAAAGTTATGTGCAGTAAGAACATAGAATTTCATAGGAAACTTTGCTTTCATATTTCTGGTTGATTCTTTGAGCATATGCCCATAATGCCCCGGCAACGCCAACTAAGGTACCCTATACACAAAAGCCAATTTTGTCGGTGTCATATCCATTGATTCAAAGGAGAGCACACAGACAAATTGTTTTCAATGGGATCACACATACAGCAATAGTGAGTGAGCTGTCTGCCCGAGCCACAAAACTCAGAGGTGGTGGGAACATGGCTCACATGTGCCACAAACAACTGACCACAGATTTGTTTGTAGCTCAAGAAGGTGCAGAAGGCTAAGGGTGAAGACACACGTGGCGTTTTTAGGACGTTTTTGGGCCGTTTTTAAAAACGCACGCGGTTTTTAAAAACTCATCCGGTTTTTGAAAACGCATGCGTTTTTGTCCGGTTTTTATTGCACAATTTCGGAAAAACGGACAAAAACAGATGCATTTTCAAAAAACAGATGCGTTTTTAACGATGTCCAAAAACTGCCTAAAAAACGCCACGTGTGTCTTCACCCTAAAGGTGACCATACACCCCACCGGCTGCAAGGTAGCTCCTCGGCCAGACCCCCTTATATACTTGTATGTTTGATTTAGCCGAGTGTCCATGTGTTCTTAGTTGAATAGGATAAACTGCTCTGAGACACCTTAATAGTAATTTATTATCTTGAAGGATGTTGTTCTTTAAATTGCCAAAATGCAACCCCCCCTCCCTTTCAACCATCTGGCAACTTAGCATCAGTAAAACATCTTGTATACATTAAATGGTTGCCCAGTTCTGGTAGGTAAATGTAATAACAATGAGTGGCAGATGTACTGCTTCATAGGCCTGGCATGGCTGGTAATTCCTGCAGCTATGAACTACATCATTTATGTATTATCAGTTATGTTGCACTTAACAATTTTCCAAAGACTTGCAAACTAGTGCATATCCACTTCCATGTCAGATACAGTCATCAGAAACATGTATAAATGTAGAGTAAAGCATTATGCACTGAAACCAAAGCCTCCATCTGTACCAACCTTACTGTGGGGTACAAACTCTTCCATCATCTTTTTCAGTGGATTTTCATAGTCTACGATCATCTGTCCAAGTCGGGGATATTCTCTATCACTAGAGGGATGATAAAGAAAAGTAATGTCATAAGACATCTGAAGTAATCAATCATTTTGGTGCATTTAAGATGCCTATTGAATCTGTGAAAGCCCTCAGTAATTATTATTGTCAGCATTTTTTGATTACAATGTTTTAATTGGGGATAGGAGGATTTTCATGAGGGTCCATGAACCTATAGATAGGTTGAAAATTTTCCATATACAAAAGTGGTAACGTTTATTAAAAAAAAAAGTGAATCTTAAAAGGGATTGCCCAATTTCTAGAAATAATTTATACTGTTTGTGTAAAGTAGCATTATACTATTTTCCAATATACGTTCTATATAAATTCTTTCCTATTTTCTACATCTCTACTTGCTGTCATTCAACAGAAAGCTGCATTGCTTACTTCCTGTGGAGAAAAAAAAACAGTCACTGTTCACATGTCACACAGGTGCAGGGCTCATTATATCCCTGGCCAATGTGATGTCACACAGGTGCACAGCTCATTATATCCCCGGTCATTTGATGTCACATAGGTACACGGCTCGTTAGATCACAGAGCAATCAAAGCCATGTGTTATAATGAGCCGTGCACCTGTGTGACATCCCATGACCAGGGACTGGATTTTAACCACAGGAAGTAAACCATGAAGCTTCCTAAAGAATAACAGCAAGCAGAGATCTAGAAAACTGGGAGAAATTGATGCAGAGAGTATATTGGGATATTGTATAATTATTCATTACACAAATTATATTAATAATTAGCTCAAGGAAGACAATTATACCCCCCACCACATTGTAAAATTACTCTTACAAATGTAGCATTATGTGTGAACAGAAAGTCAATTTCTCATTGAGGCCATTATAGGAATGAATAGGAAAACTGACTTTCTGCGCACAAATAAGATGAGGGTCATACAGTATGAGAAAAAGTGAGAAGTGAGTTACATTTATAGAGCAGACATCTCAGTAGATGAAATACATTTTTAAATCCTCCAGTCTTAAATATGTGAAATGAACCCCCGTCATGAGATAACCACAGAGTGTTATCTAGACACAACGCTACCCGCGTACCTGGCTCCATGAGTCATTTCATGGGAGTAGTTGTACAGTCCTATAATCGCTTTCCTTTCTTCAATCCGAGAAAGCATTATCATTATCGTAGTGTAGGTTATGATCAAATCTAAGTAGTTCTTGGTTAAGTCAAAGTTGACAGTCTGAAGGAAGGAGAACACAAAGGGTAAGTTGTCACAGAATGGGGACAGGTAATAAATGTCAAGCTGACGGGGTGATACCTAACATGTGAATGATTTTTACTGTTTATTTTTATATATGTGTTCTATGGAAAGGGGGGGCAATTTAAACACTTAGAACATTTTTTTTCCAAGTTTTTTTTTTACTATTATTATTATTTTTTACTATGACTATATTGCAGTATATAGTTATTTTACTGCTGCCATTGGCAGGCTATTAGAAATCTGTATCAGTATCCATAGCAGGCCTAAAAGTCTCTCTGAGACTGTAGGCTACCATTGTAACCGATCGGCGGCCTCGGATAACATCACATGTCATGAGTCGACCCCACTGCGTCAACTAACAGAGCTGCCAGTGGGTGGCGCCATCTTGGATAGTCAATCGGCGCCCACCGACAGCTCTGTTAGGTGCCGCAGTCGGGATTGGCCACGGCACTTAACCAGTTAACTGCAGTGATCCGGGTCAGCACTGATTGACAACTAGGTGTTACCTGACATTGATCGATCAGTGTTGACAATACCAAAATGTATGGACACACCCTATGACAGAAGGTGAGCTAGCACCCAATTGACAATGCATAGCACAAGTCTATGAGAACATATTGAAATATATATCAGTCTATTGTATAGCGTTGGTTCCAGGGAGATGCTATATACCTCCTACTTCTAACCCCATAAAGCAGATTGGTTCAGGCTGCGTGTGAATATCTATAGCGTAGCCCATCCCATAAGAGAAATCATGTGCAGATAATAGGACTTGATAAATGCTAAGAGCTCTGTGATTTGCTGATGTCGGATCAAGCATCTGCACAATTTTTGTGAAAACACAAAAAAAAAAAACCCTAGAACTAAATACAGAGGAGGTGGCGAATGTGACCAGAAAACACGTATCTGTATTACATATTTATTACGCAGGGGGGGGTCTACTTTTTTATACTTACAATATCAAAGAAAACTTGACACACATCAATAGTGTTAAGCAGCTCACATACATGATCCTGAAAAGACAAACATAGAATAATGATATATAATGACAGTACAAGCAGCATAATGGACACAAGGGACCTCGCAACAACTATTTACAGCAACCTGTGACTACACGGCCAAAAATCTCAGAAGGCATATTAAGGAACTTTATATTCTGCAATGTTGAAGCTCATCCTGTACTTTAAAGACTGGTCAGCAATCTGTGTGTAATCCTATCACAGCAACTATAGTGTTTTATAAAGGAACTTGGTGCAGATCAATCACTACATGGAGTATATGGGGGTCTATAGTCAGAGAAGGTTCTCAGGTTATCAGATTGGTGGGAGCCTGCGCCAACAATATGCTGAACCCTATTCAGTTGTATGGGAGCTCAAGTTCAGTTTCCGGGGGCAGGTACTACAAACATAATAGAGCCAGATTTCTGTCTATGTTCTCTGTGTTCTGGTATCAGCAGATCAGTGGGGAGAAGAGCTTGAGATAATGTTATCAGCCGTCATGTATTCAAGCAGATTGCTTGAGATTGCTGACAATGTGCTTAGATCATCAGGGTACAGGGTTTATCTGCACTTATTTAGCTTCTGAACATACTACTAGTAACTGACATGTAAAAAAAGAAAGAAATGAGGCAGATCAGAGATGAGGATAGAAATAAAACACAATGACGCTCTCAGCTCTGCTAACCTATAATACACAGAGAGTCAGTTCTGCTATATGCCTCCCCTTCCATAAAGACCTTATCTATCTGTAGCTTGAAGAGCATGTTTTAGCACTTTGCTTGCTGGCAGGAAGTGCCTGTGTCTGAGCTGGTTTTGTAATGCAGGGGGAGGGGGAAGAGCAGGAGGCAGAGTACAGACATGAGAAGCTACTCATGAGAACATTCTGACCATAGTAAGAAGATTTACGGATTTATCTGGACTGATAGAGACAGGTTGGAATTATATCCTTCCTGAGGGGGCTAGTAGTTTATTGGTTTTACTCTGGTGACTGGATCTTATTACGCTAATGATCTTCTGTGGACATTTTATTTTAAGGCCATGCAACAGAAAACAAACCCCTTTAAATAAGGCAAACGTCACACATGCTGCTGTCTACTATGAGACTATAGCCACTTACCTTAAATTCCATAACATCCACAAAAGTGAAGTAGTAAAGTGCCAAATTCTTCAGAATCTCGGACTTCTCTTTCTGGAGTTGTGCAAGCTGTTGCTGTAAATGTGGGAAGACGAATATTCGGTCAATTCAAAATATTCGGGGCATGACGGACAGGAATGACATCCATCCTAATCATCTGGTCTACTGCGGGCTGCTTAGTGAGCCCTCAAGCCCTGATAGTGGCCCTGATATTATACTTACCACCCTCCTGGCAATATACAAGGCTTATAAATTCAGCATTTAAATGCAGAGAATGGGAGGGAAAAAAATACCAACAAAAAAGCATTGATCCTAAAAGGGATGTCAGTAGAAAGATAGAGCAGAGCATCCTGAGGTGGAGAAGCAAAAGGACACTTAAAATTCTGAACTTACCAAACAGAATATCCAGGCAAAGCCACGTTACGCATGCAAAATAAATGTAGATACAAACATAAAATACAGTAAAATGATCTAGAACTAGATACAGTACAACAAAAGCAACAAAAAGAAAAAAATTAAGAAGCAAAACACTTGTTAGACACAGAAGAATAATGGGCAGAGAGATATTAGAGAGTTATCTATACACAATGGGAAGACACAATGGAGCAATGTACACCGAAGCAAAGCAAAGAGATTATTTCATGAGAATAAAGGATGAAGCTGATCCGAAGAGATGTGAAGGAACCCAAGAGAACCTTGTAATACATCTGAAGGAAACATTGGCTTTATTTTACATAAAAGAAGGACTTGTGTATGTATATGTTCCGAACATCCTCCAGATCTAGAAGTGGCTCATCCCCGAGAGCAAAGGATCAGGCGTTAAAATTGACACAACATCTGCCGCACAGGAGACCTCCAGCACATCAGGTAACGTTTTCAGAAGAAAGTTCTTGGTGGAAATGTTGACCAAAAAGAATGAAATCTTTACTATAGCAAATTCAATATAAATAGTATAGAGGGTAAAAAGGGAACTGTATATATTTGTGAGCAACCTATCAGAAGGGCTGGAGACCATTGCCCAAAGACCTACACTATGTTACATCATGTTGCCTACATATCAAACATATAAAAAAAAAAAAAGGCTTTACTCAACTATTGTCAACTTCAATATCCCACATCTGTACAGCTTCTTGGCCATACATGTTCATCAAAATGCAATATCCCAATGTGTCAGGCAAAACCCACCCAAACATTGAATGTATATATGCATCCTGCTTCTCAGGAGGGCTGCAAATTAAGACAAACAAACTACGCTATAACAGAGAAGCGTTGTTCAGCCAGTCCGGAGCTGTTCCTCATCACTTGTCAAAGCCCAATGTCTATACCAGGCGGCAATGAATAGTCTGATAGTCAGCTCTGGATTCAGATGCCAGCCTAGGAATCACGAGCAGTGTAGCCATCTGTACATTTGGTTTGGAAGAACGTAGGCTGAAAAGAAGCAGGAGATATTTGAGAG
>WNYA01006230.1:0-12911 GCA_019512145.1 Engystomops pustulosus | reverse complement strand
CTCTCAAATATCTCCTGCTTCTTTTCAGCCTACGTTCTTCCAAACCAAATGTACAGATGGCTACACTGCTCGTGATTCCTAGGCTGGCATCTGAATCCAGAGCTGACTATCAGACTATTCATTGCCGCCTGGTATAGACATTGGGCTTTGACAAGTGATGAGGAACAGCTCCGGACTGGCTGAACAACGCTTCTCTGTTATAGCGTAGTTTGTTTGTCTTAATTTGCAGCCCTCCTGAGAAGCAGGATGCATATATACATTCAATGTTTGGGTGGGTTTTGCCTGACACATTGGGATATTGCATTTTGATGAACATGTATGGCCAAGAAGCTGTACAGATGTGGGATATTGAAGTTGACAATAGTTGAGTAAAGCCTTTTTTTTTTTTTATATGTTTGATATGTAGGCAACATGATGTAACATAGTGTAGGTCTTTGGGCAATGGTCTCCAGCCCTTCTGATAGGTTGCTCACAAATATATACAGTTCCCTTTTTACCCTCTATACTATTTATATTGAATTTGCTATAGTAAAGATTTCATTCTTTTTGGTCAACATTTCCACCAAGAACTTTCTTCTGAAAACGTTACCTGATGTGCTGGAGGTCTCCTGTGCGGCAGATGTTGTGTCAATTTTAACGCCTGATCCTTTGCTCTCGGGGATGAGCCACTTCTAGATCTGGAGGATGTTCGGAACATATACATACACAAGTCCTTCTTTTATGTAAAATAAAGCCAATGTTTCCTTCAGATGTATTACAAGGTTCTCTTGGGTTCCTTCACATCTCTTCGGATCAGCTTCATCCTTTATTCTCATGAAATAATCTCTTTGCTTTGCTTCGGTGTACATTGCTCCATTGTGTCTTCCCATTGTGTATAGATAACTCTCTAATATCTCTCTGCCCATTATTCTTCTGTGTCTAACAAGTGTTTTGCTTCTTAATTTTTTTCTTTTTGTTGCTTTTGTTGTACTGTATCTAGTTCTAGATCATTTTACTGTATTTTATGTTTGTATCTACATTTATTTTGCATGCGTAACGTGGCTTTGCCTGGATATTCTGTTTGGTAAGTTCAGAATTTTAAGTGTCCTTTTGCTTCTCCACCTCAGGATGCTCTGCTCTATCTTTCTACTGACATCCCTTTTAGGATCAATGCTTTTTTGTTGGTATTTTTTTCCCTCCCATTCTCTGCATTTAAATGCTGAATTTATAAGCCTTGTATATTGCCAGGAGGGTGGTAAGTATAATATCAGGGCCACTATCAGGGCTTGAGGGCTCACTAAGCAGCCCGCAGTAGACCAGATGATTAGGATGGATGTCATTCCTGTCCGTCATGCCCCGAATATTTTGAATTGACCGAATATTCGTCTTCCCACATTTACAGCAACAGCTTGCACAACTCCAGAAAGAGAAGTCCGAGATTCTGAAGAATTTGGCACTTTACTACTTCACTTTTGTGGATGTTATGGAATTTAAGGTAAGTGGCTATAGTCTCATAGTAGACAGCAGCATGTGTGACGTTTGCCTTATTTAAAGGGGTTTGTTTTCTGTTGCATGGCCTTAAAATAAAATGTCCACAGAAGATCATTAGCGTAATAAGATCCAGTCACCAGAGTAAAACCAATAAACTACTAGCCCCCTCAGGAAGGATATAATTCCAACCTGTCTCTATCAGTCCAGATAAATCCGTAAATCTTCTTACTATGGTCAGAATGTTCTCATGAGTAGCTTCTCATGTCTGTACTCTGCCTCCTGCTCTTCCCCCTCCCCCTGCATTACAAAACCAGCTCAGACACAGGCACTTCCTGCCAGCAAGCAAAGTGCTAAAACATGCTCTTCAAGCTACAGATAGATAAGGTCTTTATGGAAGGGGAGGCATATAGCAGAACTGACTCTCTGTGTATTATAGGTTAGCAGAGCTGAGAGCGTCATTGTGTTTTATTTCTATCCTCATCTCTGATCTGCCTCATTTCTTTCTTTTTTTACATGTCAGTTACTAGTAGTATGTTCAGAAGCTAAATAAGTGCAGATAAACCCTGTACCCTGATGATCTAAGCACATTGTCAGCAATCTCAAGCAATCTGCTTGAATACATGACGGCTGATAACATTATCTCAAGCTCTTCTCCCCACTGATCTGCTGATACCAGAACACAGAGAACATAGACAGAAATCTGGCTCTATTATGTTTGTAGTACCTGCCCCCGGAAACTGAACTTGAGCTCCCATACAACTGAATAGGGTTCAGCATATTGTTGGCGCAGGCTCCCACCAATCTGATAACCTGAGAACCTTCTCTGACTATAGACCCCCATATACTCCATGTAGTGATTGATCTGCACCAAGTTCCTTTATAAAACACTATAGTTGCTGTGATAGGATTACACACAGATTGCTGACCAGTCTTTAAAGTACAGGATGAGCTTCAACATTGCAGAATATAAAGTTCCTTAATATGCCTTCTGAGATTTTTGGCCGTGTAGTCACAGGTTGCTGTAAATAGTTGTTGCGAGGTCCCTTGTGTCCATTATGCTGCTTGTACTGTCATTATATATCATTATTCTATGTTTGTCTTTTCAGGATCATGTATGTGAGCTGCTTAACACTATTGATGTGTGTCAAGTTTTCTTTGATATTGTAAGTATAAAAAAGTAGACCCCCCCCTGCGTAATAAATATGTAATACAGATACGTGTTTTCTGGTCACATTCGCCACCTCCTCTGTATTTAGTTCTAGGGTTTTTTTTTTTTGTGTTTTCACAAAAATTGTGCAGATGCTTGATCCGACATCAGCAAATCACAGAGCTCTTAGCATTTATCAAGTCCTATTATCTGCACATGATTTCTCTTATGGGATGGGCTACGCTATAGATATTCACACGCAGCCTGAACCAATCTGCTTTATGGGGTTAGAAGTAGGAGGTATATAGCATCTCCCTGGAACCAACGCTATACAATAGACTGATATATATTTCAATATGTTCTCATAGACTTGTGCTATGCATTGTCAATTGGGTGCTAGCTCACCTTCTGTCATAGGGTGTGTCCATACATTTTGGTATTGTCAACACTGATCGATCAATGTCAGGTAACACCTAGTTGTCAATCAGTGCTGACCCGGATCACTGCAGTTAACTGGTTAAGTGCCGTGGCCAATCCCGACTGCGGCACCTAACAGAGCTGTCGGTGGGCGCCGATTGACTATCCAAGATGGCGCCACCCACTGGCAGCTCTGTTAGTTGACGCAGTGGGGTCGACTCATGACATGTGATGTTATCCGAGGCCGCCGATCGGTTACAATGGTAGCCTACAGTCTCAGAGAGACTTTTAGGCCTGCTATGGATACTGATACAGATTTCTAATAGCCTGCCAATGGCAGCAGTAAAATAACTATATACTGCAATATAGTCATAGTAAAAAATAATAATAATAGTAAAAAAAAAACTTGGAAAAAAAATGTTCTAAGTGTTTAAATTGCCCCCCCTTTCCATAGAACACATATATAAAAATAAACAGTAAAAATCATTCACATGTTAGGTATCACCCCGTCAGCTTGACATTTATTACCTGTCCCCATTCTGTGACAACTTACCCTTTGTGTTCTCCTTCCTTCAGACTGTCAACTTTGACTTAACCAAGAACTACTTAGATTTGATCATAACCTACACTACGATAATGATAATGCTTTCTCGGATTGAAGAAAGGAAAGCGATTATAGGACTGTACAACTACTCCCATGAAATGACTCATGGAGCCAGGTACGCGGGTAGCGTTGTGTCTAGATAACACTCTGTGGTTATCTCATGACGGGGGTTCATTTCACATATTTAAGACTGGAGGATTTAAAAATGTATTTCATCTACTGAGATGTCTGCTCTATAAATGTAACTCACTTCTCACTTTTTCTCATACTGTATGACCCTCATCTTATTTGTGCGCAGAAAGTCAGTTTTCCTATTCATTCCTATAATGGCCTCAATGAGAAATTGACTTTCTGTTCACACATAATGCTACATTTGTAAGAGTAATTTTACAATGTGGTGGGGGGTATAATTGTCTTCCTTGAGCTAATTATTAATATAATTTGTGTAATGAATAATTATACAATATCCCAATATACTCTCTGCATCAATTTCTCCCAGTTTTCTAGATCTCTGCTTGCTGTTATTCTTTAGGAAGCTTCATGGTTTACTTCCTGTGGTTAAAATCCAGTCCCTGGTCATGGGATGTCACACAGGTGCACGGCTCATTATAACACATGGCTTTGATTGCTCTGTGATCTAACGAGCCGTGTACCTATGTGACATCAAATGACCGGGGATATAATGAGCTGTGCACCTGTGTGACATCACATTGGCCAGGGATATAATGAGCCCTGCACCTGTGTGACATGTGAACAGTGACTGTTTTTTTTTCTCCACAGGAAGTAAGCAATGCAGCTTTCTGTTGAATGACAGCAAGTAGAGATGTAGAAAATAGGAAAGAATTTATATAGAACGTATATTGGAAAATAGTATAATGCTACTTTACACAAACAGTATAAATTATTTCTAGAAATTGGGCAATCCCTTTTAAGATTCACTTTTTTTTTTAATAAACGTTACCACTTTTGTATATGGAAAATTTTCAACCTATCTATAGGTTCATGGACCCTCATGAAAATCCTCCTATCCCCAATTAAAACATTGTAATCAAAAAATGCTGACAATAATAATTACTGAGGGCTTTCACAGATTCAATAGGCATCTTAAATGCACCAAAATGATTGATTACTTCAGATGTCTTATGACATTACTTTTCTTTATCATCCCTCTAGTGATAGAGAATATCCCCGACTTGGACAGATGATCGTAGACTATGAAAATCCACTGAAAAAGATGATGGAAGAGTTTGTACCCCACAGTAAGGTTGGTACAGATGGAGGCTTTGGTTTCAGTGCATAATGCTTTACTCTACATTTATACATGTTTCTGATGACTGTATCTGACATGGAAGTGGATATGCACTAGTTTGCAAGTCTTTGGAAAATTGTTAAGTGCAACATAACTGATAATACATAAATGATGTAGTTCATAGCTGCAGGAATTACCAGCCATGCCAGGCCTATGAAGCAGTACATCTGCCACTCATTGTTATTACATTTACCTACCAGAACTGGGCAACCATTTAATGTATACAAGATGTTTTACTGATGCTAAGTTGCCAGATGGTTGAAAGGGAGGGGGGGTTGCATTTTGGCAATTTAAAGAACAACATCCTTCAAGATAATAAATTACTATTAAGGTGTCTCAGAGCAGTTTATCCTATTCAACTAAGAACACATGGACACTCGGCTAAATCAAACATACAAGTATATAAGGGGGTCTGGCCGAGGAGCTACCTTGCAGCCGGTGGGGTGTATGGTCACCTTTAGGGTGAAGACACACGTGGCGTTTTTTAGGCAGTTTTTGGACATCGTTAAAAACGCATCTGTTTTTTGAAAATGCATCTGTTTTTGTCCGTTTTTCCGAAATTGTGCAATAAAAACCGGACAAAAACGCATGCGTTTTCAAAAACCGGATGAGTTTTTAAAAACCGCGTGCGTTTTTAAAAACGGCCCAAAAACGTCCTAAAAACGCCACGTGTGTCTTCACCCTTAGCCTTCTGCACCTTCTTGAGCTACAAACAAATCTGTGGTCAGTTGTTTGTGGCACATGTGAGCCATGTTCCCACCACCTCTGAGTTTTGTGGCTCGGGCAGACAGCTCACTCACTATTGCTGTATGTGTGATCCCATTGAAAACAATTTGTCTGTGTGCTCTCCTTTGAATCAATGGATATGACACCGACAAAATTGGCTTTTGTGTATAGGGTACCTTAGTTGGCGTTGCCGGGGCATTATGGGCATATGCTCAAAGAATCAACCAGAAATATGAAAGCAAAGTTTCCTATGAAATTCTATGTTCTTACTGCACATAACTTTAAGTTGGAATATTTCAGTAGCATCTCCTATAACGTTGGGTTATGAGGTGCTATTTTAATGATGGAGTTGAAGACCCATATAAGGGTATTTTAGCATTTGCTTATTAATGATTGGAGTTTAGGAAAGGGTAACGGTGTCGGCAGGGGTGTAACACTTGTTACCCCACTATGAGTCGTGCTTCGGTGTCACAGGTCGGTGATGTGGCGTGGCCCGATGAACCTCTGGTCAGGAGTTATAATAGCAGACACAGCTGCTGTTGGGTTTCAAGTTGTGTGTGAAAAATAATTAGCATATCTAATATACTAAATGAATGTGTTTGTATGAAGTTACATTATCTAAAAGCCACTGCCACAATTGGGAACCTGTGCTTACGTTTTATATGGGTTATAATAGACAACATGGGATGGTTATACCGGGTTTAAATGTAACTATAAAGAATTGTTTCTTTTTGGGGATTTGATACATTTCCATTCTGAATATGGAACAATTATTCTCCTTGGCTTCCACATCCAGTCTGAAAGACCATCATTTCCTGATGTGATGAACTTCCTTCTCATAAATGGTACAAATCACAAAGTACCCGTGAAATAATATTCTTTTCTGAGCAGATTGTCTTCTCATTAGCCTTGCAGCTTGGTAAACAATTTCACAGCTTCCAGGATGATGACTCTGGCTCTCAGATGGTGCTTTAATAGCGGCCATTATTATAATTGAGCTTATTGTTGGATGAGTTTGGCAGTCTTTGTTCTGTATTGCAGAGGTTCACTTATTCTTTGATGTCTTTTCTATGTTTCAGTCTTTGTCAGATGCCCTAATTTCACTTCAGATGGTTTACCCTCGAAGAAACCTTTCCGCAGAGCAATGGAGAAATGCCCAACTCCTCAGCCTCATCAGCGCCCCAAGTACCATGCTGAACCCCGCACAGTCAGATACGGTAAGGGTTACATCTCTTTTCCAGTATCTTGACAAGATCAGGCTTATATGGTACCAACATATTGGGGTTAGCAGAGATTATTGCTTGCATTAAATGTATTTATGTAGTATAACTTCCAAATAACTTGCTGGGAAATACATACATGTCTAACATCCTAAAAAAAAATTCTAAAATCAAAAAATCTAAATATATAAAAATAAAATTGCTATCATCAGGTTAATACTCCGTTTTAACGATCTGTCCTGCAGCAATGCTCTGACCACTATAACCCGTTGCTGTCACTCAGTGGTCTTGTGATCTGTACATGCAGAGAGCACTGCTGAGGCCAGTTGTTGGCGGTGCACATGTGCAACACATTATAGCTGGGGGGTATTACACAGACTGACTGATACAAGCAGCAATGAATGCATTGCAGTTGCAGGTAAATTAAAGGGATTACCCAGGTTTATCCAATTGTGTGCAGGCAACTCGGACTGATGTGAAGTGAGAAATAAACTTCTACTCGTCTCAACTCTTGCAGTCCTATCCAGCACAACACTTGACTTATCCAAACTTTTTACATGGAGGCCACAGTGTTGTCACATCCGTTGCGTGTACATAATGAAAAATGGGACCATAGCACGTAAAGATAAATATGTAATGCTGCACACACATGAAAAAATAACTTCATGAAAAATGCAGAAAACCGTGTGTCAAAAAGCGAATACAGCCCAAGTGTTTCCCAGTTACCCAAACGCAGGGGAGATGGTGGCACCTGATAATGCCACAACAATGTCCCCCTGTATAATCCTGCTCTGAACTCTGTCCTTAGGGAATATGCTGTGTATATGACACAATGGCAGGTGGCAGGCTGATGGCAGCTAGTCAAAGGCACAAAAAGTTAACAACAGATGGCAACGTGTTATAGGCCAGAGAAGGCACATGCTTAGACCTAAATATATGTCACTGGATCCAAAACCCACCATGAGCCTGATGTTCCCCAAAGTAGGGAAGCAAATAACACTAGACCTGCTGAGTAAACAATAATGGTATATTTACCATGGAGCCTGGACATTGTAAGAAGACTGGGCTAAATGTGACACTGCTGCAGCCTCTTGTTGTGCTTGGGTTAGGATTAGGCTGCAGTGATCACTTGACATTGATGTGAACCCTGTTCTTTCTTGGGCTTTTTGTAATGCAAGCCAGACTGCTCACTTTTACTAAAAAGAGACTAAAAAAATACCATACAAATTCTGATATTGGTCACCATTTCTCTTGCTAACAGTTTTGCCTATTCAAATCTTGAATTTCATGCTAATATCCCACTAGGATGTGAAAAGCAGTGCATGACTTGCCCCAAAATCCTGATGTCCATTGAAATACTGACACAAATCTAAAAAATCTTTTTACCACATCTGTTACAAATTGCCCTCTATAAATATGCATATACATGCCCAACCTCTGATATGGGAGTTGGCATGACTGAGGAGGCGGACAGTAACAACCCCCTGTGTCTGGACTCCATGTGTCCTGCTGTCCTCCAGCAGAGTCCTGCTGTCTGGGGGTCATGTGACCTACCAAGCTGTAAATATGAAACTTGAACATGGTAACTATAATATGGGTGACTTTATTAAGATCCTGTACTTGCCCTGTTCTATCTTGGTATCAATAGCCAAACCCAGTATGATTGTGTTTCCAGGCGCTTGCTGTGTCTATATTGATTTCATATGGCTTTCCTCACATTCAAAGGCACAATATAATATATATATATATTATAATTTTTGTTTCTGCAGATGCCTTGTGAATATCTTTCACTGGATGCAATGGAAAAATGGATCATTTGTAAGTGGAGAGTGATTGGTGCCATTTCTTATATTGTGTTGCATGTTATCTAGCTTTATAAATCGGCAAAATGTAGCAGTTTAGACCATATAAGGCTTTAGACCTTGTTGAGTATTGGTCCTGGAGATCTGTGTAACCATACTTTTATGTGAGGTGTTAGTAGCAGGACTGTAGCAGGATTTGGAGCACCGGGGTGCACTGGTGTGTGTGAGATCTGTTGTACAGCTACAACCCCTCCCTTCTGCTGAGTTACTGCTGTAGTCGCCTTCTGTTTATATACTACAGCAGTTAATTAGGAGAAAGGGGCTGTGATGTGCTCATTGAAGAGAACTACCATTCCAATGCACCACAGTACTGCAAACCTGGATAAATACATTGGTATTGTTACAAAGATCTTCAGGTACTCTTTACCAAACATTTTTTTGCAGGTTTGTATTGTCAATTTTGACAGGTGCACAATACCTTTATCTGACCTTACAAAGAATGAGACTCTAATACCCAATGCTTACAGTATAATCATAATGAATAAAAGTGAGTGCTTAATTTGTGGTTGCATCGGGGTGGGGGGGGGGGGGAATCTGTCTTTAAGGTATTTAAATGGTCGCTACAATGCTATGTCGATGGAAAAATAAAGATTGACAGACTGGTGTAACAATATAACTTTGTCACCCCTTCAGTAATAAGTCATATAAGGTTGATTTGTTCCCCAGTTGGATTCATCCTGTGCCATGGGATACTGAATACTGATGCTACTGCCCTGAACCTGTGGAAGCTCGCCCTGCAGAGCAGCTCATGTCTATCACTGTACAGAGATGAAGTGTTCCATATCCATAAAGCGGCAGAAGATCTCTTTGTCAACATCAGAGGGTATGACTGAGATTGTGGGTTTTTTTTTTTTTCCTATTAACAATTGTCACAAACTTAAGATGAGTGGAGGCGATGCAGATCTTGACCTGCCAGTACGCTTTAGAATGGAGTCTATTTGAGATCTTACCCTTCTGCTGAAGGCTTGAACACAAGAGTAGAAGACTGGCTACTCATAGACGCAGACTGAAGTGTATTTTTTGCTCTCTGAATCTCCTAACTTAGTCAACAAACTTTGCATAAATCATTGGTACAATTGCCTGCTGGAAACTTTGTAATGTATCTCATCAGTGTTTCCTTTTGCCCTTAATTTCGATGTGGTTGATCCTCTTCCTTTATTTCTTCCTAATCTGCTTTTCAATCTGAAACATCAGCTGAATTCCATCTTTCTAGCAAGATGGAAGAGATGTCAGATTACAAAGGAGCGCTATGCATGGTGTAGCAGTGAGAAACATGCTCATTTGTTCAACGGGTATCTCTCCAAACTTGGGCTACATTTGGACCTTCGCATTGCTTTTGCTTTGCCAGGAGGACTCCAGACGTATCCACACACCGTATGCATGCGGTGGGATAGGTTGTTCTGTTCCTCCCCTCCGCCCTGAAAGCAAAAGGAAGAGACAACATCAGCAGCAGCCAGTGATTGTCTGATGATTATGTTCAGGGTCTTTCCTCCAGTGTTGTCACCATCCTGATATGGACAGGTACATCACTGTGGATGTGCTGTTCTCAGTGGAAGCCTGGGGTCGGATGCAATACCTTGCTTGAGTTCAAAAGTACGGTCTCGTATGTAAATATTATCTCAGCAAAGGGAGATCAGTTAAAACAATACCTTTAATGATACACAATTAAAATCTAATATCTAAGCATACATACTAGCCAAATACACACCCAGACGAAAAACCCCACAAATACAACATGAAAAACAAGAGTGCTAGCTCAACCATAAATTACTTGATAGACACAAATTGTAGCTGACTGGGTATAAACATGTTTACTTCCATAAAGAGTACACTGTATGTGAAAAGTCATATTGGAAAGTACATATCTTGCATCATTCCCATTGTCTCTAATGGCCTCCATTGAGTTTACACTTTGCACTACCGGAAGAAGCTGGATCGAAAGACATTCAAGTCTTTCCACCCTATGTTTCCCAAAGGATGTGACGTATACTGTGCAAATGGAGGCAAAAAGGATGCCCCAACCTACAGTATAAGTGTGAATACGGTCAGCTGAGAGTATAAAAAAAAGACCCTTACTACCACTTAGGCCAAAGTGAATCCAAGTACCTGCCAGTTGTATTCAGCTTTGTATCTTGCAATATCTGTCACCCTAGAAATGTCACAAGGACCCATATACATTAGGTTGATGGGTGAAATCACAGATTGGCGTATACTCCTTGAAAAGTAGAATAAGCTTGGTTATATTCCTGGTTAAATCAACGATAAAACATCTACTGACTTCCAAAGTTGTGGAGGAAGATGAGGGGAGTATAAGTTTGTTTAGGCAGCAGTATTATTTTTTTTTACAAATTATAGAAAAAATAATTTTGTGGTCTTCTTAATATGTTTTCTTAAATAGATTTGTTTTGTTTTCCCCCATCATAGATACAACAAAAGAATTAATGACATCCGAGAATGCAAGGAGGCAGCGATTTCTCACGCGTAAGTAACTGATACTAAATGATCTTGTATATAAAATACATTTATACATGTGTAGGAAATATAACAACATTACAAGCTAAATATTTAGTGTCATTTTTTAAAAATTTTTTTTAGTGGTGCTACACACAGAGAGAGACGCAAATTTTTAAGGTCCGCACTGAAGGAGCTGGCTACTGTCCTGTCTGACCAACCTGGTTTACTGGGGCCAAAGGTAGGTGTAAGAAGAAAGCATCACTATAGCCACTAGTAACCAACCAGCAGCTATACCAACACAAAGTGAACCACGAGGAGTAAAAAAAGACAAGAGATGAGATGAGTGGAGTGATCTCCATAACTGGAGCAGATGAGTTGTAGTTAATCTGTAGGGCAACAAGGACAGTAGTGTAGGTGCAGCACAGGAGAAGTCTCTGCCTCTTCTGATGTAATAATATACAGTTAGAATGTTTAACGAGGACCTGTCAGGACAATTTGGGACACTAAACCACCCACGGGTCTTTATAGACCACTGGTTTAGTGTCCCAAATCGCCCTTTCCAAAGTTCCTCCGTGGCCACTATAAAAAAAAAAAAAAAGTTGCCTAGAGATGAGTCCAATGAGGCACCTCAGACTCATCACTTGTGCTCCTTGCGCAGTCCTTCAATGATATGGGAGCGCTACACCCTGGCTTCATAGTGCAATAAGCATACGCAGTGAAGGGAGGTTGTAGTATGCCAGTATGTGGTAATCTTCTTATGTGTGTTATCCATGACCTCAGTCCTTCTAAAATCAACTTTTAACATTATGCTAATGAGCCAGGTGATATTAGAGCTCCTCCGTTCTGTAGCTTCACAGGCTGTTACACTGTGCAGTGCAAGACAGTGTAACAGCCCGTGAAGCTACAGAACAGAGGGGCTCTGGTAACAACCCCAGAGACATTCAGACTTGTTAGCATACTTCTACAGTTTGATATTAGAAGGAAGGAGGCCATGGATGACAAATGTAACAAGATTACCACAATCCTGGTGCCTGGATCTGTGAGTGTCTCCTTTCAACAGTTAAGAGCACATTTTGCCCAGTTTTACAAAAATAATACATTTAGTAAATGTACAGGATTTCTTTTTGGATGCCACTTCTGCAGTAAGCGGTGACTGTTCTTTCCCTCTAGTGAAGCCTAATGCATTTTGCTTTCTTTCTTTCTTTTCCTCAAGGCTCTTTTTGTATTCATGGCTTTGTCGTTTGCTCGAGATGAAATCATTTGGCTGCTTCGGCATGCAGATAACATTCCAAAGAAGGTGGCAGACGATTTTATGGATAAGTGAGTCACTTTTGTGTTCTCTGGGGCGCGTGTGGTTGCATACATAATATACGGTAATGGGTATTTGTTGAAGACCAGTGTGGAAACTTATCGTGGGAGGAATCACTCACCGTTTAACTTCACTGCAAGATTTCTTCACTACCGATATGACAGACCGTTATTCCACATGGCAGCAGACAGATGGTGACGTCACCCGGCTGTCTGCTAATCTCGCACATGTGAGTGAGCTACCTCTCGGGGTCCTCCTTCTCAGACCCGAAGTTGCGGCAAAAAGTCCTGTGTGTCTCTCTTGCGCGGTCGCACTTGTCTCCGGCGACTGTGCAGGGGAGGTATGTACGGGTGACGTCACCGGCTGTCTGCTGCGCTTGTGGCCAGCCTACAT
>WNYA01006229.1:0-12912 GCA_019512145.1 Engystomops pustulosus | reverse complement strand
ACTGTATGTAGCTATTATTTGGGCACTGTATAGCACTATTATTAGGGTACTGTATGTAGCTATTATTTGGGCAGTGTATAGCCCTATTATTAGGGGACTGTATGTAGCTATTATTTGGGCATGTATAGCATTATTATTAGGGGGCTGTAGTTATCTAATAATCTTGGGCCCTGTATAGCACTATTATTAGGGACTGTATGTAGCTATTATTTTGGGCACTGTATAGCCTATTATTAGGGGACTGTATGTAGCTATTGTTGGACACTGTATTGCAACGATTATAGGTGGGGCTGTATGTAGCTATTATTTGGCACTGTATAGCACTATTATTAGGGATCTGTAGGTAGCTATTATTTTGGGCACTGTATACACCATTTATTAGGGGGGCTGTAATGTAGAAATATTTTGGCACTGTATGCCTATTATTAGGAGCCTGTAATGTACTATTATTTGGGCACTGTATAGCATTATTATTAGGGGGCTGTATGTAGCTATTATTTGGGCACTGTCTAGCACTATTACTAGGGGACTGTATGTAGCTCTTATTTGGACACGTATGCACTATTATTAGGGGTACTGTATGTGGGCTATTAGTTGGACACAGTAATAGCAACTATTAAGCAAGGGTACTGTATGTAGCGATATTTGGGGCAATGTATAAGCACTACTATTAGGGAACTTATGTAGCTATTATTTGGGGCACTGTATGCACTATTATTAGGGGGCCTGTATTAGCTAGTATTTGGGCACTGTATAGCACTATTATTCAGGGCTGTATATAGCCATTATTAGGGCACTGTATAGCACATAAGTAGGGGCTGTAGGTAACTATTAATTTGGGCACTGTATAGCACATCATCAAGACCCAGGAGAACTACATACAGCTATCTATTTGGCCTGTAATAGCATTATATTAGGGGACTGTAATGTAGCTCATTATTTGGAGCACTGTAATAGCACATTATTAGCGGACCGTAATGTAGCGTATTCTCTATTTGCAACTATTAACACTATTATTAGAGGACTGTATTTAGCTATTAGTTGGACACTGTATTGCACTATTATTAGGGGCTGTAGTAGCTATTATTGGGCACTGTATAGCCCTATTATTAGGGGCCTGTATGTAGCTATTAGTTTGGACACTGTATAGGCACTATTAAGTAGGGGGCTGTATTAGACTATTATTTGGGCAATGTATACCCTATTATTAGGGGACGGTAGGCATCTTATTATTGGGCATTGTGCAGCACTATTAGGGGACTGGTAGGTAGCTTTATTTCGGGCACTAGATAGCACTATTATTAGGGAACTGTACGTAGCATTATGTGGACAACTGTTAATAGCAACTAATTAGGGCGCTGTATGTACTATTATTTGGCACTGTATGGCACTATATTAGGGACTGTATGTAGCTATTATTTGGGCAGGTGTAAGTCCCCTATTATTAGGGGCTGTATGTAGCTATTTCTGGCGTGTATATCACTATTATAGAGGGGACCTGTATGTAAGCTATTATCTGGGCACTGTCCTAGCATATTATTAGGTGACTGTATGTAGCGCTTAGGTGGCACTGTATAGCCTATTATTAGGCTGTAATGTGCTATTCGTTGGGGCACGTATAGCACATTATTAGGTACTGTATGTAGCTATTAATCTGCGCACTGTATAATCACTATTATTAGGGTCTGTATGTAGCTATTATCTGCGCCTGTATAGCACTATATTAGGGTATTTCTGTATGTAGCTATTTCTGCGCACGTATAGCACAATTATTAGGGTACTGTATGTAGCTATTATCTCGCACCGTATAGCATTATTATTAGGGGACTGTATGTATCTATTATTTGGGCAGTGGTATAGCACTATTATTAGTGGCTGTAGTAGCTTATTATTTGGGCACTGTAGCAACTATTATATGGGGCTGTATGTGGCTATTATTTGGGCACTGTTATCACTATTATTAAGTGGGGCTGTATTTGGCTATTATCTGCGCACTGTAATAGCACTACTATTAGTGGGCTGTTGTGGCATATTATTTGGGCACTGTATAGCACTATTATTAGGGGGCTGTATGTAGCTAATTATTGGGCACTGAATAGCAACCATTATTAAGGGGGCTGGTTGTACTATAGGTGGGGCATGATAGCACTATTATTTAGTGGCGGTATGTATGCTCTTATTTGGGGCAATGTATAGCACTATTATTAGGGTACTGTATGTGGGCTATTATCTGGGCACTGTAATAGGCACTATTATTAGGGACCTGTATGTTGCTATTATTTGGGCACTGTATAAGCGCGCTTTATTAGGGGGCCTGTAGTAGCTATTATCTGCGCACTGTTAGCAACCATGTAATGTTTATGTTGGCAGTTTTGTATAGGCTATTATTAGCGGACTGTTTGTTACTATTAGTATATGCTTATGTGATGTTGGCGTTACATATGAAGGGTACACTGATGAGGATATACATGTATCAGAGCCTATGGATTCTGTCAGTGATTATAGGGTCGCAGTGGAGTTGTCCCCTGCCGCAGAGCAACCCACTGTAAATACAGTCCCAGGGGGCGAGGTCGGTCATATTTGAGTGGCGTACAGTAGGAGGATGTACTCAGCAGTCCGGGGGGCTCAGACACACGTGTACATCATCAATCCAGGCCAGCGCGGTATGATCATACGTTTATATATGTAACTGTGTCTGAACCTCTGTGCTGCATCAGATATGTGTGTGACAATATACCAGTGTGTGTATATTATATATATATATATGGTTTAAATTGTACTACTAAGAGTGTGTACTGTGTACGACCTCCGTATTGTTGTATATGTGGAACATTGTGTTGTACTATTAATCGTTGATATGATTGTTATGTGCTGTGTGTGGCTTCGTATGTGTGTGTTTATCTTTAAAGAACGTATATATTCTGATGGATGTCCCCATTATGAGATATGATGGGGGGATTTAACAGAAGTGTCCTAGAGCACACCTGTTCTAGTCATGTCCATGCCAAACCATCAAGCTCAGCTTTGAAGTTTCCACAGCTGTTTTATAGCATGAAGCTGAGCTAATTATTGGTTTTCCGGGCAACTAGAACAATTCTGCTGTCAGACACTTCTGTCAATGTCCCTTTTATCTGTGGTGTGTATAATAATGTGTATAACATCTGTATGTAATGTTATGTCGTTTATATACAGTTATATGTCTATGTACTGTATGTATACTGCCCGTGTTAGCTAAGTGTATGAAACGTCTGTTATGTATAATATGCGTGTTATTAGAGCCCTGCATGATGTATTGTTTATGTGTATTGTAAGATGTACAGTATAATGGTTTATGTGTAAATTTGTGTATGGGTATGTATGTATAATATGTAATATGTTATCATGTATGATGTATGTAAAATGTATATATATAATGTGTATATGGTACTGTATAATATGTAATGTGTAATTATGACTACTAATGTATATTTTATCATGTGTGTATGTATACTATTTAATGTATAATGTGTTTAATTATGTACAATATGTAAATGTGTTTTGATAATGTATATTTATCATGTTTGTATGTAATGATAAATATGTATATGTATAATGTGTATATGTATTAATATGTGATGCTGTACGTATGTTATAATATGTATATTTTATCATGTGTGTATGTGTGTATTCTGTACAATATGTATAATGGGTGTGTATGTATAATAGTGATAGGTATAATGTTGTGTGTAATTGTATAATATGTACTCATATGTGTTGTATTATAATTGTATCATGTAATGTAATGTATATATAATACTATACATATGTTATATTTATAATGTGTGTAGTATAAATCTGTATATTTATAATGTGTGTATGTATAATATGAATATATATAATGTGTGTATGTATAATCTGTTCTATATAATAATGTGTGTCTGGATATATGGGTACATGTGTGTGTATGGTATAATCTGTATCATGTATGTATGTATATGTGTTCTATATAATTTAGGTAATGTCATATGTACTATATCTATACTGTTTTGGTATGTATAATATGTATATGTATCATGTTGTATTAGGTTATGTTATGTCTCTATAATATGTATACGTAATACTGTGTTTGTGTGTGGTATGTATACTATGTAATGTATCATGTGATGTGTATGTATATACTGTCATATGTATAATATGTATCATGTGGTGTGTGTAATGGTCTATGGATCATGTTTGTGTGTGTTTGGATGTATATGGTATCATGTGTGGGTGTGTAGGTATATATATATATGTATAATGTGTGTGTGTGTCTGTATAATACTTTATATTAATATGTATGTGTGGTGTGTATGTATATATGTATATTGTATAGTTTTTTGGGGAAGTTTTTTTGGTGTAATGTATCCTATGTATCTGTATAAAAAAGAAGACAAAAAAAGAACCAATCTTATCATGTGTGTGTGTATGTATATGTCTCAGTGTGTTTGTGTGTGTGTGTTTGGTATGTCTATGTATCATGTGTGTGTGTGTATGTATAATATGTATATGTTATAATGTGTTGTGTGTGCTGTATATATGTATTGTATAATGTGTAGTCACCACTCGTTTTCCTCCTACACTCCATGAAATGTAATAAGGGTTCATCTTCCCTTTCCTTACGATAAACATTGTATAGAACGGGTTGGCTCCGCTCTGCGCTAGTATTCCATGGGTAAAATCATTAACCAGTGGCCACTCCTCATCACAGACAACTAGAGATTAAGCATTCCCCCTTGCAATAATGGATCTGCCTCTTTCACTGCTGAGAGGGGCCAAAGACACAATTAAAGCCGATAAAGATCATTGAAAGCTTCAGGTGACTGTCCACCAACACGGAGTGACCCCTGCTATATAAAAGAATACCTCCGCGCACGTGCCCACCCCCACCTCACGCGTGAGGCCCCAGAAATAATCCAACCTGACCCCATTGAGATCTGTTAAAATCATCACACTGGGCGTGGTCCTCACCTGTCTGTCTCTGTACTCTCTTCAGACAACTACCATGTATTATCCCTGGAGATCTGGTGTAATCATACCTGGGTGGGTCCTCACACCTGCTGTGCTCTGTCTCTCTCTTCAGACACTACCAGGTATTATCCCTGGAGATCCTGGTGAATCATACACTGGCTGGGCGTGTCCTCACACTGCTGTGCTCTGTGCTCTCCTCTTCCGACACTACCCAGGTATTATCCCTGGAGATCTTTGTAACATACACTGGGCGTGTCCTCACCTGCTGTCTCTGTGCTTCTTCAACACTACCATTTATTATCCCTGTAGATCTGTGTAATCATACAACTGGGGTGTTCCTCACACTGCTGGCTCTGTCTCCTCTTCAGACACTACCCAGGTATTAACCCCTGGAGATCTGTGTAATCTACCCGGGCGTGTCCCTCACATCCGCTGTGCTCTGTGCTCTCTTCAACACTACCAGGTATTATCCTGGAGATCTGTGTAACTCATCACTGGGTTGTGTCCCTCACACTGCCGTGCTCTGTGCTCTCTTTCAGACACCTACCTACCGTATTATCCCTGAGATCTGTGTAACAGACCCTGAGCGTGTCCTTCACACTGCTGTGCTCTGTCTCTCTTCAGACACTACAGGTTGACCCTGAGATCTTGTTATCATACACTGGGTGTGTCCTCACACTCTGTGCTCTGTGCTCCCCTCTTCAGCCCTACCAGGTATTACCCTGGAGATCTGTGTCATCATACACTGGCGTGTCCTCCACACTGCTGTGCTCTGTGCTCTCTTCAGACAGCTAACCAGGTATTATCCCTAGGGATCTGTGTAATCATACAACTGGGTGTATCCCCACACTGCTGTCTCTGTGTGCTCCTCTTCAGACACTCCAGGCTTATCCCTGGGAATCGTGTAATCATACACTGGGTGTGTCACCTCACACTGCTGTGCTCTGTGCTCTCTTCATACACTACCAGGTTTATCCCTGAGATCTGGGTAATCATACACTGGGGGTTCCTCACACTGCCTGTGCTCCTGTGCTCTCTTCAACACTACCAGGTAATTAGCCCTGGAGATCTGTGAAATCATACACGGGTTTGTCCTCCACTGCTGTGCTCTGTGCTCCTCGTCAGACACTAGCGAGGTATTATCCCTGGAGATTCGGTGTCATCATACACTGGGCATATCCTCACATCACACTGGCTGTGCCTGTACTCTCTCCGACACTACTAGGTATATATCCCGGAGATCTGTGTAATCATACCTAGGTGTGGTCCTCACACTGCTGTGCCTGTCTCTCTTCAGACACTACTAGGTATTATCCCTGGAGATCTGTGTTAATCATACACTGGGTGTCCCTCACACTGTGTGCTCTGTGCTCTCTTCAGACACGACCATTATTAGCCCTGGAGAATCGGTGTAATCATAACACTGGGTGGTGTCCTCACAACTGCTGTGCCTGTCTCTCTTCAGAACACTACCAGTATTATCCCTGGAAATCTGTGTAATCATACACTGGGTGTTCCCTCACACTGCTGTGCTCTGTGCTCTCCAGAACACTAGCGGTATTATCCCTGGATATCGCTGTAATCATACACTGTGCTGGGCGTGTCCCACCACTTGCTTGCTCTGTGCTCTCTTCAGCAACTACCAGGTATTATCCTGGAGACATCTGTGTAATCATACACTGGGTGTGTCCTCACACTGCCTGTGCTCTGTCTGTACTCTCTCAGACATCTACCAGTATTACCCTGGAGGATTCGTGTATCAACATACCTGGGTTATTGTCCTCACACGCCTGTGCTCGTGCTCCCCATTCAGACACTACAGGTATTATCCCGGAGATCATGTGTAATCATACACTGGGTGTGTCCTCACACTGCTGTGCGCTGCTGTCCTCTGGGCTCTCTTCAGACACTACCAGGTATTATCCCTGGAGCTCTGTGTAAATCATACACTGGGTGTGTCCTCACACTGCTGTGCTCTGTGCTCTCTTCACCGACACGACCAGGTCAATTTTTTTTTATCCCCTGAAGATCTGTGTATCATACCTGGGTGTGTCCTCACACTGCGTGCTTCTGTCTCTCTTCTTCAACACTACCAGGTAATTATCCCCTGGAGATCTGTGTAATCATCCACGGTGGTCCTCACACGCTGGCGCTTTGCTCTCTTCAGACACTACCAGGTATTATCCCTGGGACGGTGTAATCATACACTGTCTGTGTCCTCACAACCTGGCTGTGCTCTTGCTCTCTTCAGACACTACCATATTATCCCTGGAGATCTGTGGATCATACACGCTGGGTGTGTCCTCAGCCCTGCTGTGCTCTGTGCTCTCTCAGCACTACCAGTATATCCCTGGAGATCTTTGTATAATACACTGGATGTGTCCCTCACACTGCTGTGCTCTGTGCTCTCTTCAGACACTAACAGGTAATTACCCTGAGAATCGATGAAACATACACTGGGCGGTCCTCACACTGCGTGCTCTGTTCCTCTTCAGACACTACCAGGTTATCCCTGGAGATCTGTGTAATCATACACTGGGGTGTGTCCTTCACACTGCTGTGCTCTGGCTCTCTTCAGACACTACAGGTATTATCCCCTGGAGCATCTGTGTAATCAGACCTATGTTGTTTATATTGTTATTTAGCAGCAGTACTGTGAAATATGGATTTATATTTCCAGGACGTAGCTAGCTTCTTCAGGTGCACTGGGGGATGTGCCCTCACTCTGCTGTGCCTCTGTGTGCTCTCTCATACATTGTTAGGTATTATCCCTGGAGAGAATGTGTATAATACTGCTTTGGTTTTATTGTTGGTAGCAGCAGGACTGGACACGATATCGCTTCTCTCAGTGCAGATTGGGGGGGGTTCTTCCTCACACTGCTGTGCTCTGTGCTCTCTTCAGCATCACAGAATTAAGGTATTGATCCTGGAGAAAATATCTAATCATACCTTTGTCTTATGTTTTGTTAGTAACAGCAGGAACTGTGGGTTTGGATTTAAATTCCACGACTGTAGCTTCTCCAAGTGCACTTGCGGTATTTCCTCACACTGTTGGGCTCGTGCTGTCCTTAGACAGACCAGGTATTGTCCTGGAGAATGTGGTGTAATCATAACTGTATCTTGTGCACAGGACTGTGAAATAATAAAAATCACATCCTGTGAATAAATATTCCATAGTAGTATACTTCTCCAATTGCATCTTGCTGTATGTTCCCACACTGTTGTTCTCTGTGCTGTCAATAGTCTTTGGTATTGTCCTAGAGAGTGTGAATCATAACTTGTGTATCTTGTTAGCAGCAGACTTGAAATATGGATTTAATATTCTATAGAGCTTCTCCCAGTGCCCGGCAAGGATTCTTCCTAGGTGTATATGCCGGACCATGAATGTAAGCTTGGCTATTGAATGTCTGAGAACCGCCTAAGACTTATTCTAAGGGGTCATCGCCGCACCCTCAATTCAGATGTAGACGGGGATGCACCAGCCATAAGCAAGTTAGCCTCTCTCCTCAGGCAGGCAGCAACGCACTGCAGCATGATGAGGAGGGCATGAGGTTGCCCTCACCTACTACGAGCAGGATCGACAATAAAACATAGTGTCTCTTAACCCTCTACAAATTGACATCACTACTTACTGGATGGGGCGGATGGCTCCCATCTATAACTCTTTGGAGGCCGCAGAAAGTTAGATCACCCTTGGATGTGGACCACACAAACATCTAAACAAATATTCCTCTTGCGCTCATAATGTTTGATGAATTTTTGGATTTTTTTTTGCTTTCCTCTTTTCCTTCCTCCTGGGAGATTTTCATCTCCCCTTTGTAGAAACCCAAACGGATAAATATTCTTTTACAAAATGTGAAAAAAAACACCTGTACTTATACGATCTCCGGCATGACATCGTAACCGTCTCTATCTCTCAGGACTGCAATCCATTCTGACAGAGATTGGGTTTTTGGTAATGAAGGTTACTCTACGCTTTTTTAGTTCATAGAAAGTTTGCCACATAGAGGCTAGTTTATGAATTCTCTCTGCTGGAGGCCCAACATTCCACGTAACCTTTCCTTCCTTCACTCAACTAACACTCCGCTTTCAACATCTGCAGCAATTGCTGAAAACACTTAATGGGGAAATCTCTCGCTGAAAATTGATTCTGACGCACCGAGAACCAACAATGTTGTGAGGTGTAGAGGGAGGGACCAAAGTTCCACACAAAAGCCCCCCGAAAAAGGCTAGAAACTCAGGGCGGACTCAACTTCATTGCCTGGCAAAAAGTGTTACGAGATTAAAACGGGATCCTCCTAGACATGCCAGATCAATTCAGAGGCCCGAATTTGGGTGTTATCGGGATGGAACGATGGGAAACCGTTGGAACATAAGGGCACATTTACTACCAGGGTACTGACCGATCCCAGTGGTGCGTTGTCCGACGAGAATTCCGGGTCCCCGCGCGATTCACTAAGGTCGTGCGCCCGATATCCTGCAGTGTCACTGCTGCTACGCTGGGTCCCGCCGGAGTTCACCTGCTTCTTCCCGGGGCAGGTGAGTGCAATGATCTTGCGGGCAACAATTTTGTTATTTAAATGCGGCGGTTTTTTTTGTTGCCGAGCCGGTCGGGTTGTCTAACGCCACGTCCCCCCTAAAGTTCGGTCACAATGGCCATCCTAACACATACGATCGCATGCGCCAAAAACCCGGGCACAACCGGAAATATTCGCTAAACCCAATGGGATCCGCGTCCGTGGACCCTTTGTAAATGCGTTCCCCCACGAGGGTTTCTAAAACCTAACTCCCAGACCACGAATTTCCAGGTGTCTGACTTCGTATTGTTTCTTCTCCCCATTTTCCATGCTCCCATATCCCGACACATATCCCCACCAAAATCTCTCACAAAATATCTAACACATTATCACCACACGACTGTCCACTGTTCTATCCTTTTTCTCCTTTATTATTGTAGATGGACAAAACTAAACCACAGAGTCCCCTGGTTTCTTTCCACATATGCAATCAAAAGAGGAATTTTGGTCTATCGTGTCCCCATCAAACAACAAAGGGTTCCCACCCCCATTTCAAAAAACCTTCAAATTGCCAACCTGCATTGGGTCAATAGAGAACTTGCTTAGGTAGTTTCTCCAATCTCCTCGTACTCTTGACTTACTGGACGTACGAAGAACTACGGTCCTTGCCATGCCCAGTTCTCTGTGATCATTTTGACCACTTCCTACCCCTCTCGTCCTCCGATGGGTATATTGAAGGCACCCTCTACAACCCGCATCCGAAAAACTAGCTTCCCTCCTTAGTCCTGTCTCAAAAAAAAAAACAAGCAGAAGAAAAAAAGTCAAACTAATCATCAACTCTCCCCACGGCCTAGAGATTCGTCCTTTAGGTCATTCTCCAACCCCCCTATCCCACGACCGTTTTGTGTATGCAGCCTCCATCCCTTGAAAGAACTCTCAAAATGTAATAATATCATCTACCCTAGTTCACAGCTACGCTCCCAAAGCAGCTTCCGTCGCTGGCTAGGGGTCCCAACAATGCCCTGATTCAAAAAGACATCATAAAAACCAGCACCCAGGATCACCCCAGCTCATAAGACAGTTACACAATCACTTTCCGTATAGCTCTTACTCCTCTCTCTATGCCCTAGGAATTATAAACTCATGGGCCATGGCCGTGCTTAGAAATTCTCAGTTGGATCACCATTTTAGTTTTTAAATATTGCCTAGGTCTTCCAATGGTCTAAGATCAGTGGGTGGCGAACCTATTGCACTCACAGGTAGGCCCACTCAGATTCGTCCATGTATGGTCACCCCAATACTAAACCCGTCCCCAAATCAAGCAGAGTTTTCCCCCTAACAGGACTCCAATGTGCTTTAAGCCCGTCCACCAAAAGCCCTAATACCCCCGCAAGCCCCCCTTCAATGACGCTCACCCATTGCTATATCCGAACACACTAGGGGGAAGAAGTATTACTTCTGTCTTCTTTTCTTCTTACTTGTTCTATTTTCTCAAGGTGACCTCCGGTGCCTTAATAAGTTACTACTACTGGCTTACACTAGTTCATAAAAAGCTATTGGCACTAAAGAAGAAAACGTGAAGAAAAGAGTTGTCACAAACACTCGGTTCGCGTTTGTCTTTTGGCCGCCCTTCATGTCCTCCACGGTTTGCGCATCCCTGGTCTCGCTCCTCACCACCATCCCTTCTCTCCCGAAATCTGTCCGATTATGTTAGGATAAGGATTGATATTTGTAACCATATTCCACATAGTGGCTGAACCTACACGATTATACTCTGCCTCATTTGCTCTTTCTGGACCGATGGCCGTCCTACTTAGGTTGGCACCCAACCATTGGGTTTGGAGCCCCACGCGCCACTTTGACAGTAAAGAGGCAAACCTATTTGCCCTCTTAGATTGACTAATAGGATGTGGGATCCAACCACTCCTGGAGAAATCAAAGGATGCCAAAGTTCTGTGTTTAGGTTTAGGTACTGAAACTCTGCTTTCTCTCTCCCATTGGGCCCAAGGATTCTCACAAACATACACCTACCCCTGAGCATCAGACACGAATCCAGAAGAGAGATGCGGGATAGTTAGAAGCCCCTTTGGAACACCTGTGGATCGGTAGACTTCTTATCTACCAGTGCCATTGAGTGATCCATCGCACTCTCCCTCTCTGCGGCCATGGCAAAATTAGAGTCAAGAACGGTCCTAATCGACGCGACCTACCAGAGCCAGGAGTCCCTTCCACTCCTTCACCATCAGTCCTCTGACTCTCCATCCCAGGACACTATGGCAGTGTGGGCAGCGGATTGCCCACGATCAAGAATTTGCGATGAAGAGCGTAGGACCAGAACCAGAACAGTCTGAAACAAACGACAGCTCAGAAATGGCCAACTCCACCGCGTAACTCTCTCCTCGGGAAGAGTAAAGACTACAAGACAAGACAAACTCCATGTACATAAACGAGCAACGCCAGGTGAAAAGGTGAAAAAAACCGCGTAAGGCTTTAAACTTGTACTTTAACACACTTCCATCCATAGACTTCACAACCACTGCATACATAGACCTTGTCAGATCCTCGTACACTTTTCTGGAATACCAGATAAAGCACTGTTTCTATCACCACCAGCAACACTGATTGCACTTCTGAAATATAATATTGATGTAACACGGATAAGTATGTTTCACTGTATGTACCGTGACCCTGCCACCAGCACAGATAGTGGTGCAGCTCTGGAGTATAATACCGATGTAACCAGGATCAGTACAGGATAAGTAATGTCATGTATGTCACACAGTTGACAGCAGCAGAATATGATCAGCTGTGAGTATAATACAGGATGTAACTCAATCAGTAAAGATAAGTATGTCTGTATGTCCACAGTTGACGCACCAGCACAGAATAGTGAGTGCGCAAGCTCTTGGTATAATACAGGTGTAACTTCAGGTCAGTACGGATAAGTAATGTCATGTATGTTCCACAGTGACTGCACCAGCAGCAAATAGGCAGTGGCTCTGGGTGTTATAATACAGATGTAACTCAGAATCAGTAATGTCTGTCTGTCATGTCTGTATGTACACAGTGACTGCAAGCCAGCATAAGAATGTGAGTGCCCATCTCGGGAGTATAATACGGATGTAACTCAAGGAATCAGTCAGACTCAGTATGTCATGTATGTACACATGACTGCAGCAAGCAGCAGAAATAGTGAAGTGCATCTCTGAGTATAATACGGATGTTAACTCAGGATCAGTACAGGAAAGTACTCTGTATGTACATCAGTGACCTGCACCAGCAGTCAGATTAGTGGGCAGCTCTGGTTACAATACAGGATGTACTCAGGATCAGTACAGGATAAGTAATCTGTATGTACACAGTGACTGCACCCAGCAGCAAGAATAAGTGAGTGCCGCTCTGGGGTATA
>WNYA01006228.1:0-12915 GCA_019512145.1 Engystomops pustulosus | reverse complement strand
GTCACTAGTGGAAACCGAATTACCGGTAAGTCTAATTCCATATTTCCGGCATATAACGGAAAATAGCGCCCAAAAGTCAGAAACACTTTTTTGCCATTTCGAAATATGTAAAACAATTGATAAAAATTATAATAGTAAAAAGGGTTAGAAAAAGATATCACTCCATAAAGTCCAACCTATACATTATATTGCATTGATCCAAAAGAAGTCCAAAACCCTGTAAGGCTGGTGCCAATTGGTCCAAAGCAGGGGAAAATTCCTTCCTGACCCCTAATATGGCAAGGAGAAACTACTAACAAAAATTTGTATTCCCATGTGATGTGATATTATTGCTCTCCAGAAAAGCATCCAGGCCCCTCTTGAACATGATCAAATTATCAGCCATTACAAATTTGTAGAGTTCCATAGTCTCACTACTCTTAAAGTAAAGAACCTTTGTCTATGGTGATAGCAGAACCGCCTCTCCTAGGCATAGAGAATGCTGCATTGTCCTGGCCACAGGCCTAGGTATAAAAAGATTTTTAGATAGATCCTTGTACTGCCCATTTAGGTATTTGTACATTGTAATGAATAATGAAAAGTAATGAAAGAATAAAGTAGACATTATGTCATTTGGGGCACACAGTGAAAGCTGTAAAAACCAAGCCCACAAGAAATTGGGGCAAATGCGTTTTTTTTTTCCAATTTCACAGCATTTGGAATTTGTTTACCCAGTACTGTCAGTACATATTAACATGAACCATTTAGCTAAAAAGCAGATCAACACTATACATTAGGCCCAATCCACAAA
The DNA here is from genome assembly GCA_019512145.1 of Engystomops pustulosus. NCBI lineage: Eukaryota > Metazoa > Chordata > Amphibia > Anura > Leptodactylidae > Engystomops > Engystomops pustulosus. Next base: position 12,125 of record WNYA01006228.1, on the reverse strand, counting down.
ATACAAAATCCTGCTGCCATTACGGGATCGCAAAAATACGACCAGATTGGACTTTACTTCCATTTAATGAAAAAGTATTACCTATTAATTAAATTAAATCAAGTAGCTCTGTGCCAGTTATAAATATTAACCTCTTTGCGCACCATGTCATGGGATGTATGGAGAGAGCTCATGGGCTATGCTATCCGCATACACAGCGGGTTCCAGCTGCTTAATACAGCTGACACCGGCCTGTTACTACCGCGGTTGGTGCTTGCACCGATTTTGACAGTTAACCTGTTAAGTGCTGTGGTTGAACCCAGCTGCGGCAACTAAACATCTTGGATGGCCAAACGGCAACCCTCCAATGGCAGGCTATTTGAGATTAGCAGTAAAATTGCAATATATAGTACGAGTGGTCAGACCCTCCGTGATTAGGAGCCGGGTTAGGAAGGCTTTTTAAAAAATATATATGTCTACTCACTTCCACACGCTCCTGATGACCCACGCCACAGTCCACAGTTTGTTTGTTTTTTTGAATCCCAGCCCAGCTCCTAATTTTTTCGAACTCTCAGACAACCCATTTAAAGTACCATTGGGTGTCTAAAATAATAGTAAAAAAATATATAAAAAATATGAAAAGAAAAAGTTTAAACCACCCCCTTTCTCTAGAACACATGTAAAAATAAACAATAAAAACCATAAACCTGTTAGGTATCACCATATCCCAAAATGCCCGTTCCATCAAAATGTAAAAAAAACTGTTATTCCCGGTCATGAACACTGTAACAGAAAATGGTAACCAAATGTCCAAATAACCACTTTTGTTGCCATATTTTTATTAATAAATATTTTAATAAAAAAATTATCAAACGGTCATATAGGTCAAAACTTGATATAAATTAAAATGACAGCACAGCATAAAAAGATTTACATGTTTTAAAGTCTACTAAAACCTGATAAACCTGATGAACCTATATAAATGTAGTTTACCTGTGATCGTACCAACCCAAAGAATAAATAAATAAATTTGAAGGGCAAAATAAAAGCCGTAAAAACAGAGCCCACAAATGAACGGTGACACACCGCAACGGTTACAGTTGGGATGCAAGGTGACCATACAAATATGGTTGCATACCTTCCATTTTTTGGGCGACCAAAACAGAGAGAAAAAGTCCCTCACCTTTTTTTTTATAAACCATGCCCCTTTCCCCCCACGCAAGCATAGTATAATATTGACCTATAGCGTCCTGTCCTCCAGCCTCCTCTACCTGTGATCCCCTGTCCTCCTGCCTCATCCGATCTTTCAGCCTCTTTCTGTAGCCTCCTGTCCTCCAGCCTCCTCCTGGTGCTCCATGTCCTCCAGCTTTCTCCAGTCTCCCCGTGTCCTTCAGTCTGCTCCTGTGGTCACCTGTTATCCGGCCTCCTCTTGTGGCCCCCTGTCCTCCATCCTCCTCTTGTCCATCCCGCTTTGCTGCAAGCTCTTAACCAGCTTTATGCAGCAGTTACAGGCCACCCAGCAGCAGCTTCCGGTTCCTGCGGCACCCCCCACTACAGCAGCTTCACCATCTTCTATTTTATCAAATGATGATGGCGAGCATATTGTTCTACGCAGTTGTCTGTTGGGGAGAAAAGACAGTAGAGAAAAGACCCGGTTCAACAAGGTCATCCAAAGAGCCCAGAGCACAATTCGGGAGATGCTGCATCCGCTAGAGGAAGTTTGACAAGCCAGATGCGTGAGGAAATTTGATACCATTGTGAAAAATGGCACCCACCTACTACACGATACACTACTGCAGCAGGTGTGTTGCTGTACCACGAAGTTCCACAACTCCTTTATACCAAAGCCAATAGAACTATTTAACCATACGGTGGCTAAAGCGAAGGACTAAGTCACACCCTCATTCCCTCTGCAGCCAAACCCCTCTCCTCACCCTCTAAAGATTAAGGTAGTAACTGTAATGTTATTTGTGTTGCTTATTATGTGAAACGCTTTTCATGCCTTGCCTGGAGTAATAACCGAAGACAAGTTTCTTTTTTTCCAACGGGATTAATAAAGTTTTATTCTATTCTACAGAATTCAGACTGCGACTATCCATGTCCTCCAAGTATAATGGAGACCCCAAGTTGTGCAGGGGGTTCATCACACAATGCTCTCTGCACATCAAGCTGATGCCTACACAGTTCACCATGGAGAGGTATTCATGGTCATGGGCTACCCCCCTCTTGGCCAGGAACCACTCGGTCATGGCTAACATCACCACATTCCTTGCAGAATTCTTGTCCGTCTTGTTGAGGAACCAGCCCAGGCTTTATTTGGAGATTATACGGTTCTGTTCCGCACCCTAGCTTCTGAGCTAGCCTGGAATGAAGCGGCTTTGATCGCCACTTTTAAAAAAGGACTTTCGGGACAGATTAAAGATGCCCTGTCTACATGGGACCTGCCGTTTTCTCTGAGTGGTCTCATCTCCCTGGACACTCGGATTGACATCTGGTTCTCAGAGCGCTTGGAGGAACAGCATCTTGAACAAGTGCAGACCAGGACCCATCGAATGACGCACTTGGCTCCAGTCTTCCAAAGACCACCAACTAGGCTGTCCTCCTTGTCTGCTGCAGAGGAGCCCATGGAGGTCTGACACCTCAAGAGCTCGTCTGACACCTCAAGAGCGTTCCAGACAGGAGAATTTTTGTCTCTTGTGCCAGCCCAGAGCATTTTCTTGAGACTTGTCCAGTCCGTCCACCGCATCCGGCAAACGCACAGACCTAGGGTTCTTGGGAGAAGCGTCGCTAGGTTAGAGCAAAGCTTCTGCATGTTTGAATATCCCTGTTTTGCTCTGCTCTGGGATAGGACAGGTAACTAGTTCCAGGCCTCTGCCTTTTTGCAGAAAACTTCATGGATGTTGCCCAGGTCTCTCAGCATCACCTACCTGTGGTCTGTCTCCTCTGTCAGTGGGCAGATCCTCTGCGATCACACCGAGCCTCTGTTTCTTCAAGTCAGGGAATTGCACAAGGAGAGACTGTCTTTTTATGTGCTACCGTGGTCCACGTCTTCCATCCTTCTCAGCCTCCGTGGTTGCAGCGCCATGCTTTTTCGGTGTCCTCCAAGCCTCTGGTGGCTCTCCCTGCTCCTTATACGGACTTTGCGGATGTTTTTTCGGAGAAGCAAGCAGAGACTCCACCATGGCCTGATGACTGCCCTACTGACTTGATGCCGGGCACGTCTCGAGTACCTTGTCACACCAGCTGTGTTCCAGGAGGATTTTCAGAGACTTACTTTATACCTGTTTCGTAGTCTATCTAGACGCTATCCTGGTGTTCTCCACGGATCTTGAGTCCCATCGGGCCCATGTATGGCAAGTTCTCAGGCCCATGTCTCGGACATGGGACTTCAGATGGATCCTGCCAAGTTGTCTGCGGTACTTCAGTGGCCTCATCCATTAGGACTTTGTGCTATCCAGAGGTTCCTGGGCTATGCTAACTACTACCGTCAGTATATACCACATTTTTCCTCTCCCATCATGGTGCTGACTTAAAAAACACTGATCTAAAATTATGGCCTCCGGCAGCTGAAGTAGCATTCTCCAAACCGAAGACTTTGTGGCTTCTTCTCTAAGATCTCAGCCGCAGAGAGGAATCATTCCATAGGTGATCGGGAGCATCTAGCCAGAAGGCTAGCTTTGGAGGAATGGCGTTATTTTCTGGAGGGAGCTCGTCATCCGGTCTGTATCTACACAGACCACAAGAATCTTCTATATCTCCCCACTGCTCAGCGCCTCAATCCACAACAGGCTCGTTGGTCCCTTTTCTTCTCCCGCTTCAACTTCATAATAAATTTCCGTCCAGCAGAGAAGAATGTTAAGGCCGATGCCCTCTCTCATGCCTCTGATGTATTTTGCGAAGAACCGGCTCCTAAACATATTGTTCCTCCTGAACGGCTGGTTGTTGCCACTCCTGTTGACCTACGGCAGCTTCCTTCTGGCAAGACCTATGTCCAACCTGCTTTTCGGAAGAGAATACTAACTTGGAGACATTGCTATCTTGTGGCTGGGCACCCTGGAATGCAGAGATCTGTCACTCTCATATCTTGTTCTTAGTGGTGGCCAGATCTGGTCAAGGATGTTCGAGATTTTGTGCCCGTAAAAAAATTTCATCATGTTTCAAGCTAGGTTTGCTCCTGCCTTTGCCGATAGCCAGTTGCCCGTGGACTCACATCCGATAGGGTATCAATTACACATTGGGGGGACCTGGTTAATAGTGATCACAATATCATTGATTTTGTATTATGCTTTACGGTGCCACGAACAATCTAAACAATCTAAACTTCAGCAGGGCAAATTTTCAGCAGCTAAGGGAACCGTGGTGTACTGTGTACCTCCGTGTGCCCCAGCCTCTAACTCACCTGTCCCGGCTCCAGCGGCGGTCCCCACGATGTCCATGCTCCGGAGCCCTGGGACACGCTCCCGTGTCCTGTAAAATTTAAAGGGCCAGCACGCTGCTAATTGGCACTGGCCAGCTGCCTGCCCTGATCAATTCCAGCCGCTTCCTGCGTCCCCTGCCAGATCTTTGTGCTTCCATGCATCCAAAGTCGCGCCTGTGGAACAACCTGGTGGTACCACGACACAACAATTCCAACCTGCTGTTTTGCGGCGGGCTCTGGTGAAAACCGAGTACCACTTAGACCCCAGTCCCAGGTTTTGGCTTACGCCATCGTCCACGGTTGTACAGAGGATCCACTACCACTGATCCTGACAATGGGTTTTTGAGAGATCTATCAGACTAATCTGATTGGCTTCTATGAGGCAGTAAGTTCGAGACTGGATCTGGGGGACGCTGTGGATGTTGTATATCTGGACCTTTTTGAAACAGTGCTGCATAAAAGGTTTGTACATAAAATGAGACTGGGAAAGTAATTGGCTTAGTGATAAAAAACAGTGGGTCATCATTAATGGCATATTCTCAGTTGATGTTACCAGTGGAGTGCCATAGGGGTCGGCATTGGGGCTACTTCTTTTTAATATTTTTATTAATGACCTTGTGGTGGGTTTACACAGTGAAGTTTCAATATTTGCAGATGATACTAAGCTGTGTAAAGTAATTATTACTGAGGTCGATAGCTCAGCATTACAGAGGGATTTGTGGAAGATTGAAAAGTGGGTGGAGAAATGGTTGATGAGGTTTAATGTAGACAAATGTAAAATTATGCACTTGGGCCATGGAAACAAAAAGTATAATTGGCATGGGTGCTCCTGCGACCCACGACTTGGGTCGCAGGCACACCAGTGCTCCTCTATGTGCCCCAGGTCCCCAGTCGTGGCTCTCACCTCTCCACATTTCAGCACCAATTCTGATAAATTCTCATCCCCTTCCTGTCTTCCCTACTGGATCTTCATGCTCTATGCCGTTGAAAAAGCTTGTACCCTTGCCTTGTTTGTTGATTTCCAGTTGTCAACCCTGTTCTGTGTTTGACTTTGATCCTGTTCCACCTGCTGCCTGTCCTCGACTGCTGGTTATGCTGTTTGGACTTTGAAACGCGCCAGCCATCTTTCAGGAGTTTGTTAATGACATATTCATGGGCTTGCTCTATACCTGTGTTGTGGTTTATCTTGATGATGTACTGGTGTTCTCCCACAAACGTCAAGTCGTCAGTTATCTTAGAGCCAATTGCACCTATGCCAAACTTAAAAAATACCAGTTCCATCAGAAGATTCTTCCCTTCCTTGGCTACATCATCTCTGAGAGCGGTCTATAAATGGTTCCTGTTAAGTTGTCTGTAGTTCTTCAATGGCCACACCCAGTAGGACTACATTCAATACTGAGATTCCTGGGCTTTGCGAACTATTACCGGCAGTTTATGCCGCGCTTCTCCTCTCTTCTGTCTCCTATTGTGGCGCTCACCAAGAAGGGCGCCAATCTCCATCTCTGGCCTCCGGCAGCTGAAGAAGCCCTCTGTAAATGAAAGTCTGCCTTTGCCTCAGTCCCAGTTCTCACACGGCCTGATACAGAGAAGCATTTCCTGGAAGTAAATGCCTCCTCAGTAGGAGCTTGGGCAGTGCTCACCCAGAAAGGGCCCAAAGGCCAAACCCTTACTTGCAGGTTTTTCTCTAAGACTTTCTCCTCTGCAGAGAGGAATTACTCCATAGGAGACAGAGAACTACTGGCCGTTAAACTTGCTCTAGAAGAATGGCATTATCTTCTGGAGGAAGCTCACCACACGGTCTGCGTGTATATAGATCATAAGAATCTCCTTTATCTCCAGACTGCTCAGTACCTCAACCCATGGAATACCCACTGGTCGCTCTTCTTTTCAGGTTTGAATCTCTTGATTCACTTCCGTCCTGCTGTGCCTCTGATGTAATTGGGGAAGAACCGGCTCCTTGGCATATTATTTCTCCTGAGCAACTGGTTGTTGTTTCTCCAGTGGATCTTCGGCAGCTTCCTCCTGGCTTGGGGACATTGCTCTCATGTGGCTGGGCACCCTGGAGGGCAACGCTGGGTAGCCCTCATCTCCCGTTTCTATTGGTGTCCTGATCTGGTCAAAGATGTACAGGATTTTTTGGGTTCTTGCCCTTCCTGTGCTTGTAATAAGCTATCTCGCCTTAAACCAGCTGGTCTACTACTGCCGTTACCGATCATCGATTTCATCACGGATCTTTCATCCTCCTCTGGGAATACTGTCATTTGGGTGGTAAGAGACCAGTTCTCCCATTTTGTGCCTCTGTCAGGTCTGCCGTCAACCCCTTGCCTTGCCAGCCTGTTCTTCACCCACATCTTCCGGCTACGTGTACTTCCTGAGCACGTTGGGGCAGATTTATCAAGTGTCTGAAAGTCAGAATATTTCTAGTTGCCCATCTAGTTGAATATTTTAAAGGGGAGCTGTAATTGGTTGCAATGGGCAACTAGAAATATTCTGAGTTTCAGACACTTGATAAATCTGCCTCATTGTCTTTCATCGGGGGTCCCAGGTTGTTTCCCGCTTCTGGCATTCTCTATACAGTCAACTACAAGTAAAGTTGGATTTCTCCTCTGCATACCACCCTCAGTACAATGGACAAGTAGGATAACCAGACTCTGGGATGTTATCTTCGTCATTTTGTTTCTACCCGTCAAGACGACTGCTCTGCTGGTGTGGGCAGAATTCTCCTATAATTCCTTGGATTCCAAGCTGCCGGCTCCGCTCCCTTTTTCATTGTCTATGGACAGCATCCTCGTCCACCTCTCCCTCTAACTGTCATGTCTGACATTCCTGCTGTGGAGGAATTGGTCAGAGATTCATCAGTCCATCAGGGAGCAGACTCTTCTCTACCTACTTCAGGCGTCTGCCCAAATTAAAACTCAGGCTACCTCTTATTTTCTCTCCAGGGGATAAAGTGTAGCTGTCATCCAAGTATGTCCAGCTGAATATTCCCAGCTACCAGCTACAAATAGGTCCTTGATATTAAGATGATCAAAGGGAGGCAATCCTTTATTATCAACTGGAAGGGGTTTGGACCAGAGAAAAGGTCTTAGGAGCCCGAGGACAACATCCTGGATCGTGCTCTTCTTCACAGGTTCCACAAGTCCAAGAAGAAAGGGAGGCCGAAGGTGGGGGGTTCTTTAATGGGTGCTCCACCTTCCCTTATTCCAGTGGCAGTCACCTCGCTCCAGTGCAGGTATTATAGACACCTAGGGCGTGCACGCATGCACCAACGTTCTGAGCTTCAAAGGGCCAGTGGGCCGATAATTGGTGCTGGCTGGCCACCTTCCCTGTTAAATTCCTGACCCCTTACTGTGTCCCCGTGATCTTTGTGCCTCGTGCCCTAGAGAAAGCTTCTTCCCTATGTCCTGTGCGTTTATAGTGATTTCCCATTGTGACCCCAATTCCGTTCCCGACTTAACTCCTCTGCCACCAGCCCTGACCTTCTGCCTTGTATCTGTCTCCGATCCTGTATCACCTGTCCTAACCTCCAACCTGCCCATGACTCCACCTCCGTCACAATTCTGTACCTCGCCATGGTCGCCACTGCGAGCAAAGTCACGCCTGTGGAGCGACCTGGTGGTATTCCGCCTCAGCAAGTCCAACCTGCTTTGCAGCAGGCTCTGGTGAAAACCAGGTGCCACTTAGACTCCTCTCCCAGGTGTCAACTTATGTCATCAATCACGGTGGTACAGTGGGTCCACTACCCCTGAATTCTGACACTAGCCTAGTAATTTGTAAATGTCTGTTCACCAAATGTATGGTATTGTCAAAAGTATGTAACTTTATGCTGGGCACTATGTACTAGTATTATCTTATCTTAGTAGTATTATTAAGCCCCCACTGTGAAGATTAAAAAAAAATGTAAAAAGTTTTTTCTCATATGTCTTTTCCACTGCTGTTGATACCTTTAGTCCCTTCCCATGCAATGCCATAATGATGTTATTGCGTGCACCTGCGTTGGGTCAGAGGCATCAAGCATTGCCTGCATGGTGAGGGGGAGGCTGACAGCTACCCGCCTTATTTTTCCTGCTGCGTCTTGTTTTCAACTCACTTTATTAGCCCCCAGTCAACTGGAGTAGCATCATGAATAAAAGTTATACAACAGACAAGAGCCTTTTGTTTGGGCCCAACATATAACATTACGAAGTATAGCCATGTGTTGGATAAGTATAAAGAGAATATGTGTTGGGGGATTAAATCCCAATTGTACTGTTGGCTGAAAAAAAGTCCAACTCATATGTCCAGGTGGAAGAGAGCCTTGCAGTATCTCATTAAACAAACTTGAATTACATAATATAACAGTTCCTTTTATGAAAACAGTTGAAAAACATACATGTGGTACACAAATCCAATTCACAAAATGACACAAAAGACAAGACAGACTGGGGTGGGTGCACAAATGGGAAGAGTGGTGGGAGGGGCTGGGGGATCCTGTTACCTCCTACTCTTTTCTATGAATCAACTCGGTGTCTGCTACTGCGTCCCTGCGTGTCCCCAGGTGGGTACCATCCCATGTCTATCAAGAGGGAGGAGCGCCACGGCCCCCAGACTTTCTCAAACTTTTTTTTTTTTTTTTATTATACAAAAATACAAATACATTTACAAATATAAACCACATGAACAAACATATAACAAAACACCATTTCTGAGGCTGCAGTCTGGGAGGGGCAACCTTTTAATCACATGTTTTAAATAACTATTTTCAAATCGGGCTAGATATCCCCCTTCTATTGCATCAAATGGGCTGACCACTTTGGGGGCCTTACAGAATGGGTTGAGCACTTTAGGGAATCTTATAAGATGGGCTGCGCACTTTATGGGATCTTTCAGGGCCCAGAGTCAGTCCACTAAAAAGGGGGACTTCTCCCATAAGACCATTTATCTTTAATTCTGCATAAATGTGTGTAATTTGTCACCAACATGATCTCATAATGCCTGTACATATTTATTCTATTGCAGACTTCTGTTAAATTTAATTTTTGTGCCATCTTCCAATCTGCTGCTATACATTGCCTTGCTGCGATCAGGATGTACGTAATAATCCATCTCTGTGCTATTGGGAATTTTTCAGTCCCTATATGTAAAAGAGCTAACTGTGGGGGGATGACGTTCTGTACTTGTGTAACTATGTTTATCAAGTCCCTAACTTGTGACCAGAATAGAGTTAATTTAGGGCAAGACCACCACATATGAACTTGACCTCCTTTGGTTCGGCATCCTCGCCAACACCAAGGAGAAGAAGTTCCTCCTTTGGAAAGTCTGTCTGGTGTGAGATACCATCTCAAATGCATTTTTTTTATTTGTTCTAAGTGATTTATGCAAGGGGAGCACTGAGCAGTCCACCTAACAGTTTTCACCCACTGCTCGCCATCCCATTCCTCATTCAAGTCCCGCTCCCATTTTTTCATGTATCTTAGCTTATCTCTTTCCCCCTGTGAATTAAGAATATAATATATTATTGATATACCCCTTACTTTTCTATCAGAAGGCTCAAAAAGTTTTTTGAGGGGATACAGTTGGGGGTTACTTTCCTTTTCCCCTTTTTCTAATATGCTTCTTGTTTGTAAATATTGAAAGAAAACCTTGTTAGGGAGGTCAAATTGGTCTTTAAGGGTTTCAAAAGACTTTATAACATTTCCCTCATAGAGGTCTGAGATTATATGTAAACCTTTATTAGCCCACAGCTCTAGTGTCATATTAAGGATCAGTAGTTCCAAGGCTCGTATGGACATTTGTCCTCTTTTTAGACCTATACTGCCACCTACTACGTTCCAAGTTTTAACTATATATTGTAGTGAGGGCATGTTTGTAGGAGTTGTTACGTCCCCCATGCAAGCGGCTTCCATTACCATTCTTAAAGGTCTCCCCCTAAGACACTCTGTTCTAAGCTTATCCATTTATGATTTTCTCTCGGGTTCCAGCATTCTCTCAGTGAGTCGATAGAGACTGCCTTATAGTAAGTTGCAATATCTGGCATTGCCATGCCTCCCTTATTAAAAGGAAGGTACAGAGTCGCCTTTGCTACTCTTGGGAATTTATTATTCCATACAAATTTACTAAGCATAGTTTATATCTCTCTTAAGACTCTGTTAGATATTGGTGCGTGCAGGCATCGAAAAACATACATAATCTTAGGAAGAACTGTCATCTTGCAAAACTGAATTCTTGCCACCCAAGATAAGTAGATCTTGCTTAGTTTCTCGAAATCTAATTTCAGATTTGATTTTAGTTTATTTAAGTTCTTTCTAATTGTCTCCTTTGTTGTTTGGCACAGAATGATTCCAAGGTACTTTATGCCTTCCGGTTTCCAGATTATGCCGCACTTAATAGACATGTCCCTACATGCAGTAGGTGGAACATTTATTGGAAGAGCAATGGATTTTTTAATGTTCAATTTATAGTATGAGATATATGAAAAACGCCCTAAGATCTGTAGCAAGTAAGGAAGCGATTTTTCGGGCTCTTGGCACGTGATGATCACGTCATCTGCATATAGGGTGATTATGTGTCTTTCCTTACCCACTGTAATACCTGCGATTTTTGAGTTGGACCTCACCATTTCTGCCAGGGGTTCCATTACTAACGCAAATATTAGAGGTGATAGAGGGCATCCCTGGCGAGTGCCGTTGGAGATGTTAAATGTGGAGGATAAAAAAACCTGAAATCAAAACCCACGCTGAAGGCTTCGCATAGAGAGCTAAAATTGCCTTTTGGATTTGTCCAATAATACCAAATTTGGAGAGGACCTCCTTCCTTCTTGTCGCGTCTTTGGTTTGTCTTCCATATACAAACCCTGTTTGTTCTGTAGCTACTAGACTGGGAATTATTCTTTCCAATCTGTTTGCTAACATCTTAGAATATATTTTTAAATCGCAGTTGATCAGTGCTATTGGTCTATAATTTTCTGGGAGAGGGCTGGGGTTCTCTTGTTTAGGTATTGCTCTAATTATTGCTTCTGCGTTTGCCTTTGATATCCTTCCCTTATTTTGCCAAAAATTAAAGGTTCTTATTAAGAGGGGAATTAGGGCCTGAGCAAAGTTAGAGTAATACATATTTGTCAAACCGTCCGGCCCAGGGGCCGAGTTAGGTTTGAGACCCTTTAGAACATGTTTTAATTCCTCTTGATTAAAAGGCATTGCCAAGTTCTCTGCTTGTTCTTTTGAAATACTGGGGAGTGAGACTGAGGCAATAAATTTACGAATTTCCTCTATAGATGGTTGCAGCATGTCATTATCATCTTTTAGATTATACAATGCGGCATAATATTTCCTAAAGGCCTCCGCTACCTCTCTAGGATCTCTTAGCTGCATTTTATTGGTCTCTTGAGTAAGGATTATTTGCTCTTTTGCTATTTTTTTTTAAATCTGTTTGGCGAGAGTCCCGCTTGCTCTGTCTCCCAGGGCATAATTTTGGAGCTTTAATCTCTTTAGCGATCTTTCATAGTCTGATAACATACGTGCTCTTAATATTGCTCTTAGTGACGAAAGATTATTACTAACAGAGGGTAAAGGGTTAATTTTATTAGAATTTTCTAGTAAAGCTATTTGTAGCAAAATTTCACGGATTTCTTTATTTTTTGCTCTTTTTTCTCTTGCTGCTATCTGCTTAAAAACTTATTTTATATGTAGCTTATTATCGTTGATATCCATGAACTCCTCTATAGCCCTTGAAATCAAGTTTTGTGTGTTAT
>WNYA01006227.1:0-12918 GCA_019512145.1 Engystomops pustulosus | reverse complement strand
GGTAAACACATGTGATATAGAAGGAGCCAGGTAGGAGATCTTTTATTCTGTATGGAATCAGTTACAAGAAGTTTTTGTGGGGGCTTTCTGGAAGAAAGTGAACACAAAAAGTTGGAACTTTCCTTTTTTATGCCACTTTATGCTGTGCTCTGAGTTCCCCTCCCCATTTAACCGTTTGCCTCTAACTGTTTGTGCAGACATATGTACATCTGTGGCTGCTGTAGGTAAATTTGCAGAGCTTTGGCAGTGCTCCTTCTGTTCCTCTTTGCACAAAGGCAGAGGTAGCAGTCCTGCTGCTGGGTTGTTTCCCTACCGTGGCCCCCTCCACGTCTCCAGGTGTACTGGCCTGTCTCTCGGTAGTGCCTCCAGCCACTGGACACTACGCTGACAGACACAGCAAGCCTTCTGGCCACCACTTGCAATGATGTGCCATCCTGGATGAGCTGCATCTGAGCCACTTGTGTGGGATGTACAGTCTGTCTTATGCTACCATGAGTGAAATCACCAGCCACATTCAAAATTGACCAAAACATCAGCAAGAAAGCATTGGTACTGAGAAGTGGTCTGTGGTCCTCACCTTCAGAACCACTCCTTTATTGAGTGTGTCTTGCTAATTGCCAATAATGTCCACCTGTTGTCTATTCCATTTGTACAACAGCATGTGAAATTGATTATCAATAAGTATTGCTTCCTAAGGGGACAATTTGATTTACTTGGAGTTATATTGTGTTGTTCATTTTTTAGCAGTGTAAATAAGCATGTGTATGTGTGTATATAAAAGCTTGTAAATATGTATATATAAGAGCATGTATAGTGTGTGCATAAGGGTGTTTATATGTGTATGTATATAAGCATGTACATGTGTATATATATCAGTGTGTATATGAGCCCTTGGTGTACATCTTCTGCAGTTTTTTTTACGGTTGCTCTCTTGGGTCTCTTAATTGTAGTAGACCTGGTTCAGCGGCTGGAATGATTAGGTGCCATGCTCTGTTACTGTGGTAATATTGGCTATACAAACATACTATAATGGATGTACTGTATATGTATCTGATGCTGCAGTAGTTACATACAATATGGAAATGCTTTCATATACAGCTACAGAACATGAACACAGTCAGAAACACAACTGATGTTCCTAGTGTGTAGGTCAATGTAACATAACTGTTCATACACAAATATACATATATTAAAACAAATTGGACAATTTTGTATTCAAGTTGTCAATTTTTCACAGCTGATTTGTATTTATAAACATAGGGGATTTAACATATTTAGTTAACACAGTGGGTGCGGAAAGTATTCAGACCCCTTTAAACTTTTCATTCTTTGGTTCATTGCAGCCAATTGGTAAAATGAAAAATGTTCTTTTTTTGCTCTCTAATGTACACTCTGCACCCCATCTTGACAGAAAAAAATGAAATGTAGATACTTTGCTAATTTATTAAACAGGAAAAACTGAAATATCACATGGTCGTAAGTATGTTTGCACATAATTGAGTAGAAGCACCTTTGAACTAGTACAGCCATACGTTTTTACAAGTTTTTTACACTTAGATTTGGGGATGCTCTAGGATTCTTCCTTGCAGATCCTCTCCAGTTCCCTTAAACTGTATGGTGAACATTGATGTTCAGCCATGCTCAAGTCTTTCTAGAGTTGCTTAATTTGATTTAGGTCAGGGCTCTGGCTGGTTCGCAGAGTTGTTCTGAAGCCACTGATGTGTTATTTTAGCTGTGTGCTTGGGGTAATTAGGCTGCATGGTAACTGGTGTAAGGGTCATTGTGCTCCATGACCTGGTGAGCAGAACCATGCAGCTGTGCAAGTCATTGAAACCATTACTAACAGAACTGAAAGCTAAGGACATCCACTACTGCTGGGGTTACCCCTTCCAGTTAATAGCCAAGAAGGATGGAAAATTGGCTGTCTTCAGAGCTTTGGGCGACCTGCCGAAAATTTAACTGATTGGCTGCTCATGTGCCACCTCTGAGGGAAAAGTGCCTACCCAGAAGAGACTTAGCAAAGTTGAACTCTCTTCAGCCACCTGAATTTGAGGTCTCCAAGTGTACATGGTGGCCCTTTCAGGTCTGGGTTGAGTATATGCTCTTGTTCTTGCATTTATATACTTGTATTGCTGACAGTTGTCTTCTTCTTTCTTTCTTATTGTTTGTTGCTTTTCATTAATGTGACATCCTTTTGACATAATCCCTGTGTGGTTTTCTGACTGACTGTGCAGATGTTCTGGGAGACTTGCCATTGGCGTATTTAGCCACTCTTTATATCTGCTGGGTTCCTTAAGAATGTTATGTTGTGTTTATTCTTACCTATCCCATATCTCCTTCCTCCCTTGCCCAAATGGCAGTCTTAACTTTTGGCACCTATAATGCCAGAGAGCTTAATAAACCTATAAAACAGCCAGATTCTCTACAGACTGCATAGGTGGTGGGTGATGGTAGTCATGTTACATGAAAGGCAGTTTAAAGCTGATAAAATCCCACATTGTTGCAGCAAATATATTCTGATCTGGTTCTATGGCCCCCACAATGCCCAAAAGATCTATGGGGTGTTTATTGCCTTCCATAAGTTATTCCAGTCATTTCAAGTTTTGAAGTCCGATATCGATGCTGATGGTCGTTTTTGGCTCCTTAAAAGGGTTGTCCACTTTCAGCAAATATTTGATATAGTTTATGTAAGGAAAAGTTATCCAATTTTCCAATATACTTTCTGTATTAATTTCTTGTGCTTTTCTAGATTGCCACTTGTTGTCCTGCTATAGAAGGCTTCTTTCTATCCTTTATGTTCCACCTTCACAAGATGGCCTTTGTATGGAAATTGTCCTCTTCTTACCTGAACCACAAGTAGACATAAAGAGGATGAGGGCGTGGGGCTTCCAGACTTGACTTGCTAAAACAGGTAAACAATATATAAACTTGTTCTCTATATTGTTTCTCAACATAAAGACGAACTCTGGATTGAAGCAGAATTTAGCTTTCTCTCTCCTGGGGACTTACCTGGTATGTTCTGGCTACCTGTTAGGACTGTCTGGGGGGCACTGAGGGTTTAGTGCTTGGGGTTGGTTTGCAGCCAGCTATAAAAAATGCCACCATTCCTGGTCCACTATCTCAACACTATTATCCACAGTTATTAAAGACTTATCCTCTTTCAAAATAAAATTATTTTATTACAGTCTGAGGCTCCCTTGAGGCCTGCAAAATAGTAGCATTTAGTATACAAACAGTATTATGGTAATGCAAGTATTATGACATTGTAAGTAGTAGCAATAATAGATAGCAGATTTATAGATAAAAAGTTAGACAAAAAGCTATATAGATAAATGGTTTGATAGGATAATTAGATAACTAGACAAATAGATGATAGATACATAGACAGGAAATAAACATCTTCAACCGACATTCAACCAAGGGGTAAGGAGCTATAAATAAGTCCACATGCAGGGGGCACTATTAGAAATAGGCAAATTCCCAGTTTGCCGCCCCCTTCCCTAGCGCCAGCCCTGCTCTCCAGTCTTCTGGCGGATTAGATATTTTATTACAGAATCTGGAGTTTGTCCCCTTACTGATTTGCTGGGGAAGGGGTTCATGGTTGCACTACCATGGTTAAGGAGCTTTCTGTCTTCCCTGACCCACTTAGAGTACTTTTACTCTGAACCTACCATATTCGAGAAACCTTTGTCTCCAGCAGTTAGTTCCCCTACATACTGTTTCCTTCCTGTCCATGATGCTTTCAGGGAGTCATGCAGAGGGCCTACCTTTGTCTTATATTTCCTAGTGGAAGGAGGAATTGGGGAAAAATTCTTTAAGGATCTTGGGAAAAATCTCTTATCCTGACCCACAAATTGTCATAATCTGGTAAAATCCAGGAAATTAATTGCAAGATCCTCACACGCTGGTATAGGACTCCTGTCTATTTACACCGCATGTTCCCCTTCGTGACACCAGGTGTGTTGGTGATGCCACTCAGCCCTGAGCTCAAAGCTGTTTGTCTGGTGGGTCCGTTAGGTAATAGTCTCCATCTGGCTTGTTATCTGGGACTTATACAGAAGTGTCGGCGGAGCATCTGTTCCATTATCATTGCTCCCGGGCCACCTTTGTGACATCAAGGAAGGTCTACTTCAACATTTCTTGGTGGCTATGAGGTTGGTGATTCCCAGACTCACAGAAGACCACAGAAGACCATTAGGTTAATGTGGGTAGAGGAAGTGGATGGCATTCGTCAAATGGACCAGCTCCGAGCTCTAGATAATAATCAGTTAACCAGAGCAATTTTTAATGTTTAGGTAGTAAGCTAGTAGCATTTTTTCATCTACTTTTTCTTGTTTATTTGTATGTCCCTCTTCCTACACCCATTTGCTTCCTTCTCATTCATTTGGTCTTTCATTTTCTCCTTGTTCTTACATGTTGGAGGTGATCTGGACACCCGCTCAAGTGTATTGTACCTTTTGATGCATGTCCCATTATGAGGCTGCTTCCCGACCATGTTGACTGTTCTGTGGGTCTTCTGGTCCCTATATTGCTGTTTTCTTTAATAAACCTTTATTGAACCATAAAGCATTATGAAGGTACAACAGCATATAGTGACACAAGACAGATTTGAAAATTGGGGTGTGCCCTTAAAGAGTTAATGTTAGAATTTGTTTCATATTGCGAAATGTTCAGTCTATCAAAATGTAAAACGTATTATTCTTCTTAGTAAAACTTGTCATATATATAATAGTTTCAAGTGACAATTAACCACTTTTTCAGCATTTTACCACACATAAACAGTTATATAAAAAGTAATTAGATGTTTGCACTGTTCCAAAAATGGTAGGAATTAAAATATGGCACTGTGGCAAAAGATTAAACTTAAACCTATTTTGAGACTATATGCAAGACCTTGGGTCTTTTCTGACGTATGACAGCCTATGCCTCATGAAGTTTTAGTGTGTCAGCAGTTCCTGCATGATAAACACATTTACTGTATGCTTTGAACTTGCCTTCCAGTTCCTCAGACCTGTATCCAATAGAGCATCTCCAGGATATCATGTCGCTTTCCATCCAGCAACACTACCTTACACAACGGACTGTCCAGGAGTTGACTGATCCTTTAATCCAGGTCTAAGAGGAGATTCATCAGGAGAACATAGACCCCCTCATCATGGGCATACCCAGGTGTTGAAGGGTGGTCATACAGGCACATGTAGTGGACCGATTCACTGAATCAAAAGAAGAGGGAGATGTGCTCACCTTGCGGCTATCTTGTAGCCGAGCGTGTAGTATATTGGTGTGAAGCGCTGCCTGTGGGTCTATGAGGATTAGGCGTCCAATGTTCTATCCCGCGGCTGGAGAAATGTAGTGGTGGCAAATTTGAAGAATCCACATCAATGGCGCATCATCATTTGGAATGCTCATTATTATTATTAAAAAATGCACTACGCTTTTTGGCGCTGTACCAGCACCTTCTTCAGGTTTAGAGTAATAGCAACATAGGGGCAGATTTACTTACCCTGTCCATTCACGATCCAGCTGTGGGTTCTCCAGCGCTGATTCGGGTCTTCCGCGAATTCACTAAGGTAGTGCGCCTGATGTCCACCAGGTTTATTTTGTTATTTATGGTCAGTCCTTTGTACGTATCCCCTCTTTTTCTCCAGCAATATCCACCAGGTGTCGCTGCTGCGCTAAAGTCCATCGGAGTTCAATGGAGTTCACCAAGCTATCCTGGGTGCAGGTAAGTGCGTGTCGAGCGACAAATTAAAAAAAAAAATACGGCGGTTTTTCCGAATCCGTCAGGTTTTCCGACGGCCACGCCACCCAATTTCCGTCGCGTGTATGCCAGCAGCGATGCGTCACAATCCGATTGCGCGCGCCAAAAACTTGGGGCAACTCGGCGCAAATCAGTAATTTTTGGGAAACCCGACAAAAAAACCATGATTTTTATTACTCTGAACCTGACGAAGGTGCTTGTACAGCGCCGAAACGCGTAGTTCATTTTTTAATAATAATAAAGAGCATTCCAAGTAATGATGCGCCATTGATGTGGATTCTGCAACTTGCCACCACTACATTTCATACAGGCACATGGAGGCCATACAAACTACTGAGCCTCATTTTCCTGTCTTGAGGTATTTCCACTGAAGTTGGATCAGGCTGACATTTGATTTCTTGAACTTTATTTATAGTATCATTCCAAATCTAAACCTCAATAGGATTTTGATTTTCATTGATTATTTTTATGTTTTATTGTTCTCAGCACATTCCACTATCTAATGAAAAAGAATTGCAACTGAAAAAAACTATAACATTTCATGAAAATACAGTGGCATTTAATTGCCAAAAGTTGGAAGTCAGTGAAAATACCGTATTTTGATGAGATGACAAATAAAGTAAATAGTAATTGTTTAATGGAGAAATATATAGCTATGAATGAGGGAACACAAATTAAGTTTAATAAGAAGTGAGAGAAATGGATAGTCTCCATATATTATCAAACACTGAGTAATTAAAAACCATATCAGACAAAGGATGAAAAGAAGATATGCAGTAAAAGGGGTGAACATAAACAAAGGTTTTCTCAGGTAAAGTGTAGTATGTTCCTCATGCTATCCTATATGTTGGTTATATTGTTAAAATGTTTTCCTTTTGAATTGTTTTACGATCACAATAGAGACATGAATAACATAAATTGTATGTTATAAAAACAGATGTTTAGGTTCAATTTATATTTGTAAAATTGAGTCAAAATGCAGGGTATATGTGCAGAGAAACTGTCTGACACGACATCAATGTATAATTTGTATTTATGTATCTTAAAAGATTGTTATGATAAGAACTGTAACTGAATATTTTACTAAGTAAGATCTAGGATGTGGTATTTTAATCTTCCCTGAGCAGTGTAAATTTTCTATCTATATGATCATATGACCCAAAGAATAAAGGTGAGGGATCATTTGGAGCACACAATCATAGCTGCCAATGCAAAGTCCCTAAAAAAATAGCTGCTTTCTTTGTCACTTGTATTGCATTTGATTTTTCTTTTTAAATTCCAGGTACATAACATGGTATATTAAATACTCACAGTTGATAGTACAATTTGTCCTGAGTGATGATAAGCTATTAAAACAGATTTGTAATAGCTGTGGATTTTGGAGACAGGCCCTGCCTATAACTACAGGGACCCACAGTGTCATGTTTATAACAGTGCACATCTTCCACAGTACACAGCATGATTTGGCAGCTCAGATAAGAAATGTCAGGGAAGAGGGCAGAAGAACGATAGGACTAGGCACTGCTATGTACATCCTCCATGTGATCAGCAGATCTGTGTAAGTGCATAACTGCATATATTCAGTGCATAAGTATAGAAATGTGTAAGGATACAAATATGTATATATCCTGAGGGGGTTGGGGCCCCATTTAAAAGTCTGCTATGGGGCCCTACCTTTCCTAGTTATGCTCCTGGACAGTGGGGAGATAAAAAAGGAAATTTATAAAACAAAAGCAGGCCAGATCGTTAAGGGGTTAAGCTGGAAATGGCTGATAAGATTTCTTTATAAAAATTCATAAGAGGAAACAGTCTAAGTCATAACTATTTAATAGGCAGATGCATCCACTGAATCGTCATACTAATTACCCCCAGTTACCTAATCATGAAATCCTTTCTTATTAATGGACCACGGTACACATTGATCTGCTTCGCCTCTTATGACTACAATTGTCATATTTACTCTCTAAGTATCAGTAGCCATTTTGTTCTAGTCCTTAAGCATTCAATTTATGCATAAGGAGCTTGATGAATCTTTTTGCAGACGTTTACTTTGACATAAGTGCGCTTCTCCTTTGAATCATTTCCCACAATCATTTCCTTTGTATAGAGAAAGACAAATAAATGTATTATGGTAGAAACAATTCTCAGAGGGATAACACAAAGCATATGGATTGAGTCAGGAGAATTCCTTGCTATGGTTCATGGTCTTATGATGTTTTATGAATGTATTTTCCAAAATAAAATGTACTTTCTAACTAAATGGAGACATTTTTCTCAGTATTGCACACAATAATTGCTAAGTAACCTTTTTTAACATATTTCAATGACTAACTCTTTTAAAGTTTACACAGTGACACTGATCAGTTATGCATGTATAGGCTTATAAAAAGAGATACCGTATATGCCGGCGTATAAGACGACTGGGCGTATAAGACGACCCCCAATTTCTGCCCTAAAAATATAGAATTTGGTATATACTCACTGTATAAGACTACCCCTCTCCCAAATGAAAAAAGTCTGCTTAAAACTTTGCAAAACAAACAAGAGAGCAAGAGCCTGGTGATCATAACTGTAAGCTGCGATATTAATGAAGATCCGACATGCTTCTGTAAGTGCCGCCTGTGACCCCCAGCTCTGTGACGCCGACCGCTGTGACAGGGCGGCTGCATTAGCATACAGCGCGCCGCCCCGTCAGCGCGTACTAAGCCTCTTCTAATGACTGTGAGAGGCGGACTGCCGCGCATGCGCGGCGGTCCCAGGAAGCGGCTCTCTGCGCGCTGACGGGGAAAAAAAACACCTCACACAGTGCGGCCCCCGTATATCCGGCGTATAAGACGACCCCCCACTGTAGCCATTATTTTAAGGGGTTAAAAAGTAGTCTTATACGCCAGTATATACAGTACATTTAAGGAACCCTGCAGATTGCTTAGGCTCTCCTTGCTGCCTCAAGTAAGCAATCTTATAAGACTAATATGTGTATTTCACTTGGAGTTTGAGGCCTACAGCATAAGGACGTTCATGTGTCATTTAGTTATACTCCAAAAATATTCAACATCCAAACATCTCAGGAAATTTAAGACACTTCTGAAATTTTCTTCCTTCTCCTTGTTTTATATAATAAATGTGATAAATAGAAATAATGTAGGAGAGTTAAAAAGCCCCTTTAACCACTATTTTTTTCCTCCCCTATTACACCTGTGCTAAAGTGGCACTCAGAGATCTTTGTGGACTTAAAAACTTTTCCAGAGATGAATTCTCTGTTTACTGAAGTCAATAGAAAAAGGGAGTATGGAGACTGAGAGAAATACAGACAGACAGAAAGAGGCTTAAGCAGAAAATAATATGGGGCTGATGTATTAAGACCAGGACTTTGTGCGCCAGGCACACCAGAATTATTCAGAGGTTCTGACCTTTCAATGATTCTGATTCATCACTTGCAGCAGAATTGAAGTCTGCAACAGCCAAGGGCTTTGAGCCTTAACCTGCTGTGGAATGTTGTATAGTAAATGTGGCTGGATAAGTCATTCCCACCATAGCCCACCTTATTTCCCATTCTGGCTCCAATAGGTTTTCTCTTTCATCACATATACTCACATAAGTATTGTTTAGTATTTCTTTAGAATTTCTCATATTATTCTGATGATACTATTGAGTTAGTTACAGAATGAGACTTTCTTCGTGTGCTGTCTAGCACACAGCACATAAGGGGAGCTTTCTGGTGCAGCAGGAGCATAAATATCCCAAGCCCCACCAGTTTATTTGTTTTTCTTTCCTGCACCTGCTTTGGGTGTCTTGGTGCAGGAAGTGGGGCAGGCTGGGTTGTGGACTGGTGGAGATAGAGACTATAGCAGAAATATCTGCCAAATCAGTCATTTTAGTAAATACAAGCACAATCTGTCTAGACAAGTGAATGTAGTCACAAAGGAGTCCCATTTAGTTCATGAATTTAAGCCATAGTTCCCAAGCTTTATGAAGGTGGCTACATGACACCTTTCTGGCCAGCTTGCAATTTCCACCATTCTATGAATCAACTTTTTCCAACCACTGTTCATTGAGGGGGAGGGGGTGCTGCTCGGTTTAAGATTTTGAGATATGGCTACTTGGTTAAGGATAGTGGGTTGGGAAGAGCTGATTTGTCAAAATTCGGGTTCATTGAACTCCAGTGAAAAGTTTGTTTTGTGTATCTGAATTTGGCCCATAACCCAAACACAATTGAAAACAATGAGAATCTGAATTTTAACACTCAAAATTGGCTGCAAAATTGGGGTAAAGGGTGATAGAGGGTAATAACAGAGCAGTTTTCCTACCACAAATAGGCTAGAAAAGTACTTAAAATAACAACATAAAATAAAATAATTAAATGAACAAATAGTAAAAAATAAAATTAAAATAAAATGCTGTTTATGTAACTGTGCTAGAAAACGGTATCGGTAGTGATGAGTGGACCCGACCTCCACACAGTACTGTATGTTTGTCCATAACTACTTTTAGAACATTGACAGTAACTGCGAGTGTACAATTGTACCATCTTATATCATGTAAGTGTATTAAAAGGAAGGAAGCCACAAATAAGAAATGGTGCTACATGGAGACAAGTTACAGGTCTTTAGAAGGTTGAGCTGAACTTATGTACCCTTGGGGTACGGTTGGGATAGGTGTTGGGAGAAGGACTGATTTATATAAAAGTTTTTTTAAAAACCAATGTAAACTTTTGACAGTAGATTGTTTAATTTTTGTGTCATCTATAATTAATTAATTTTACTTTACCATTTTACATAATAAAGTTGATGTAAAAGAGTGCACCCCAGAAAAACAAAAAAAAAGTAAGTAATATAAAATTACTGATGTTACAAGCAAACCACCAGCCCTAACATTTCCATTTCGGTGAGTCTCTTTATGACAGACAACCACTAATAATCTGAGGTTTCCTTGCAACAATAAAACATAAAAGTTTATTTAATTATAGTGTACTTTAATAGGAAACCTCATAAAGGTGCTCAAGACCTTGCCCAAACAAAGCGAAAATAAATAATAAAAGCCCTCATTTCTTATACTGCTAATTACCATAATCCCTTGTTAAAAGGTTAAGGTATTACACGTACAAGTCTCTCTTTACACTGGAGGCACGCACAGTAAACACACTTGTTTTATAGTTTAAATTTGGTTACATTTAATATAAGTGTGTACTGTGGCCACATTTACAGTGCAAACCTCATCCTGTGTGGCTAAAATATACTATATTAACACATATTCTGAGGCTGATAACATGAACAAAAGCAAATTGTTCTATTAATCTTTACAATTAATCTCCTGGAGAAAGTTTCTGGCTTAAATGATGAGGTCAGGTGTAAAGACGTAATCTGGAAATTCACTTTCTAGATACAGTTGCTTTAAAGTAGACAATGTCTAGTGAAATTGTGTAAACTGATATGTTTCAAGTTTGTATACATTAAATACTGTATGATAAGGTTAATGATTATGATCTTAGTGTTACTTCTAATGACATGCTTGTTCTGGTAGGCTCTTTCTAAAGAATAGAAACTACTTGTATTTCACGGAAAAAAATCATTCTGGAAGATCTTTTCTCAGAACTTTGCATTGTGCAGTTTTTCTGTTGTTCCCCATTTATAAGTATGAATAAATTAATTGTACATTGAGCATACTTGGTATTACCATTTTCCTTTAAATTATGTTATAAATAGAGTATTTCACAACATAGTCTAAAACTGCTGAAATATTGGTAATATAAGCCAACATATAAGCATATTTGCCTACAAACTCCAGGAAAATTCCAAATGTATTCAAAATGCAGTTTATCATGGTTTGTTTTGGGGTTTCATCATATTCTAGGCTATGAAATTGAAAATATTTAATTAAGAAGATTTCTTATAAGATAATTACAGGGCAAATGTGAGCCCCAGAAAAACTCTCCCTTTCCAGTATGACCAGTATAGAGGGCCAGACTAGACCACCAAACTATCAACTCTTACCTGAAAGGTCCATTAGAATGCAAAGTATAGGCCATTAAAGCAGTCACTTGACTTGATAGTTTACTGCTTATTGAATGATTCACAAATATTATAAATATTATAAATTAGAAGCTAATCATCATTGAATATTTTTCAAGTTAAGACATTTGCCATATTTTCCAAATTAATTAGTAAAACAGATACATTTTGAAAATGGTTATCCACACGGGGTTTAGAATAGAAAGTTATTTTGTAGTTTATTAAAAAGATCTTCCATAAGATTATGAAAACAAAAAAAACAAAAGGTAAGGAAGAGGATAAATAATTAAAAATGACCATAACAAGAACATGAATAGAATTGAGTTACACTTTCAGCATATAATAGTTCTTGCCACCAGGATCCCTTTAACAAAAATAGCACACTTAAACAAATAATTCATTCATTACAGAAGATACCTCTTTCAGGTTAATATTGTTTTTCTTGTCTATCTTGTCTTTAATGATCCCCCTGGCCAATCGTTGCTACTGCTAGTGTCCGCTCATCTCTGATAGGGGCATCAATGGCACCTGAACCCTGAACCTGACCTAAACTTAAAGATCATGTCTGATCATCTCTCCACACCATGTATGCAAATGACCCCATGTGAGTCTGATCATATCTTTCCTGCTCCCCTTTCCCTCCAGCTTATTTAGTTTGCTGAAGAGAACTTCTGAGGGAGGTGTGAGCCTATTTCTCTTCACTCCTCTCTCAGAATTCTCTTTAGTGAGTCACACAGCCAGCTTGTGAATGCTGTAGCAAAGTCGAGTTCACAGAGCTGAAGAGAAAGCAACCCCCTTGTCACTCAGGAAGTTGTAGGCATAGCTTAGCTATAAAAACATGAATATGCAAATATAGTGAAAATATTTTTAGTTGTTGTAGGTTAGTTTAACTGACAGGTTTCCATTAAAGAAGCTTTGATGCAAAGTAGATTTACAAAGTTTAGATCCTATTAACAATACAACTTATATCTTCAATACTTCTGTACTAATTAACCTAAAAAGTTTTACTAGCAGCAGCAAATCTCTTTTCACTTAAAGCCACTCATGACTAGAGCCCTAAAACAGATGGCGGTATGCTCGCTACATTGGTGGTTTAATTTAGAAATAAATTATTTGGAAAGATTTGAAATTCCTTTGACTAAACCATGT
>WNYA01006226.1:0-12924 GCA_019512145.1 Engystomops pustulosus | reverse complement strand
AGCCTGCCCCCTTGCAGTATACAGCCTGCCCCCTTGCAGTATACAGCAGCCTCTATTAGTATAAAGATAAAGAAATAAACTTAACACTCACCGAGCCGTCGCGGCTCCCGGCGGCCTCTTCACTCTTCTCTGGCCGGGAGATCGCGCCGGCCGTCGCACACTGTGATGCAGCGCTGTCATCCGCGGCGACAGCATTGCATCACAGTGTGCGACGGCCGGCAGATCGCATGGACGCGAGACTGCCGGCTAGAGAAGATAGAAGACAGAAGAGAAGACACGGGGAGCCGCGACAGGGATCGGGAGCTGCAACGAACATCGGGGACACCGGAGGGTGAGTATTAATTTTTTTTTATCATTGACTCGTGTATAAGCCGAGGCGAGGTTTTTCAGCACATTTTTTGTGCTGAAAAACTTGGCTTATACACGAGTATATACGGTATATTGGATTTATGGTAGTGTTGGGCTAGAATCACGAGTAGATGTGTAGTTGTCATCCCCAGCAATACTTACCATGTAACCGTGATCTTTATGTCTGCTGTCTTTTATGTAGACAACCACCACAGGAAGATCCATGCACATAGTTACTTTTTATATTTTTGTGTTTTTTTTTTCCCCCAAATAGGTTTTACCATTGACTCTGGTCCCTCTGATAATAGCACTTTTCACCAGCCGCGTGACCTGGAGGCCACACAAGATCAAGGTTATTCATGATTTGATCATCTCTTGGGTGTAAAGCCATGCAGATTTATTGTGTTGGTTGTTACACGACACAAATATCTCTTTTATTCATTGACGTCATGTTCATTTGTTTTCAATAAAAATAATTTTTTTTTGTACATGGAAAGTAATATTACTGAGCTGTTGTAGAAATCCTGTCCGGCACAGATTACTAATCCGGAGTCTGGCAGATCATCACCAAACCAAACACTTTTGCATGGCTTGCATCCTGACTGGATGCGTGAGAACGGTATACAGGCGGTCCCCTACTTAAGGACACCCGACTTACAGACAACCCATAGTTACAGACAGACCGCTCTAACCTCTGGTGAAGCTTTCTGAATGCTTTACTATAGTCCCAGATTGCAATAATCAGCTGTAAAGTGTCTGTAATGAAGCTTTATTGATAATCCTTGGTCCAATTACAGCAAAAAATGTTTAAACTTCAATTGTCACTGGTGCCAAAAATTTTTTTTGTCTGGATCTACAATGATAAAATATACAGTTTCAACTTACATACAAATTCCACTTAAGAACAAACCTCCGGACCCTATCTTGTACGTAACCCGGGGACTGCCTGTATTGTTATTAGACGCACATTTCATAAAGTACAGTGGTAATTCTCAATTTATGACATCGCAGCCTTCGATTGCCAATATTTGTGACATGCTTGTTCTATGTGTGTTATTCTTTGTCATATCCTGCTTTTCCCTCTATCTTCTCATTTTGATCCCTTTCACTGCTCTTAAATTCTCTGTCTTTCTTAATCACTTGCTGCGCTGCTTCTCTGCTGCGTATCTCTGTCTGTTGCGCTGAACTTTCTGATTCTTGGGTCACCCCTATCTTGTGGAATGGCCCCTGTCTCTTATGGATTCTTGAGCCGTCTCTCTGTCTGTCTCTCTGTCTCTCTCTCTCCTGTGCTCCTTCCAGTATTTTTACGGCAGGTCAGCAGCATCAGCCATAGTCTGGTCTGGGGGGCTCAGCAGCGTCAGCCATAGTCTGGGCGGGGGGAGGGCTGTTGCTGGCATTGGCCATAGTCTGGGATTGGCAGATCGTAGTGTCTACCATAGTCTGGTCTGGGGAGGTCGGTGCCATCAGCCATAGTCTGGTGGGGGAGGGGTGTCGTGGTCAGCCATAGTCTGGTGGGGGAGGGGTGTCGTGGTCAGCCATAGCCAGTATATATGAGTGATTTATCTGTATTACTGAAAATGTAATACTCCTCATTGGATATATAATACTCCTGAAAAATGGTGAAAAGAGTATTATTATTATTATTCTAGAAAAATGTTAGTGACCTCTGCGCCCCACAATTCATAGTATCGTAGTTTATACGGTTGAAAAAAGACACTTGTCCATCAAGTTCAACCAGGGAAGGGAAGGGATTGGATGTGGAAGAGATTTATGGGAAAAAATTCTATATAACATAACCATCAATGTTATTTGGTTGTAAAAAGGCATCTAGACCCTTCTTGAAGCGCTCTGCTGTCCCTGCTGTGACCAGCGCCTGAGGCCTCTGTCACCTTGTTTTCTCCAAACGGAGACAGTGCCCCCTCGTCATTTGATTAATCTGGAACAACTTACCACCATATTTTTTTGTATGGACCATTCATATATTTATATAAATTAATCATGTCCCCTCGTAGTCGTCTCTTTTCCAGACTAAATAAATCTAGTTGTTTTAATCTTTCCTCATAACTGAGACCCTCCATACCCCGTGCCTAAAAACTTCCAATTTAGGAAAAAATTGTGATAACTGTATAAAGTTATGGCTGAGAAAATAGAAGAAGGCAAAACTAAAATGACTGCGCTTCTCTAAGTACAAAAATTTTTTTGGTTCATAAAGCACTTTTAAAAACTTATCACAAGACAATTGTCCAGTGTGTACATAAGGAGTGACTCTGTTGTCTCAGAGCTGGTGACTGAAGACTGGCTGCTATGTGGTCTCCCATACACTGCACACACAGAGTAGTGGAGAATCTTTCTCACTCGCAATCATAGGCAGGATCATATATACGATGTTCTAGAGAAGTAGGTCCGACAGAGTTCACCTACTTTTCAGTGGTGCATATAAGTGCATTGTCTTGCGACACAATTAGAATGTCAAATCCCGCGCTTAGTCCGAATCAGTCGGATCGTCTGACGACATGCCGATTTGTGTTGCATGGAAGCCAGAGCAGCTGCGCCAAAATCTGATTGTGCAGACACCCATTATACATGTCCAAGCCGTGTAATCCCTGAAAACGGCGAACAGTTCAACAAAAGTGCGATCCGCTACCCTTAGTAAATGAGCCCCCTAAATTGAAGCATTATATAGCACTGCCCTGCACTTATGGCAATAAGACAACTTGGTAAGATAGAATACTCACTATAAGCTTCAGCAAGCTCTGTGTGTGCCTGTGTCCCCTACACACTCCTCCCCTCTCTGTAGACTTCTGTGTAGTCCAAAACTCTGTCATCTAATACTACACATTCAGCAGAGATCTGAGTGAATGAGTAGGATAAAATGAGCCAAAGCAAGTGAAGGAGGAAGCACTTAGTGCTGAGAATTTACAATGTTTTTTCCATTCACTTGATTTATTTAAAGGGTTGTCCAGGTATATAATTTTTCAGTGGCTGGGAGGCTTTAAAAGTAATAAAGATCATATACTTACCCCTCTCCGGGTTCCTATTTACAAGGAAAAATGAAGGTATTGCTGCAACTCCTGGGTGAACTACTTCTGGGTGTAGCAGAGCCCCGGTACAATTGAAATAAGGAGGATTTACAACTCTATCACCAATAGCCACAAAGCGAGTATACTTACTCATTTACCTCCTCCACCTGACTACGACTACAAGATTTCCAAACTCAGAATTTCTGAAAAATACAAGTCATTGTAGGAAAACTATGTTTGACACTTTTAATTAACATTTAATAAGTAGGAAGATGAACCACAAACCAAACTATAACCAATCCTTTCCTGTGCCTGATGAAGGGCGTCAGCTACTGTATTACTAGGAATCGGATCGCACACTTGCACGTAACATACTTGATACATTAATAAAGTTCTAACATTTTACACAATCCCTATCAACATTCTATTTCTGATCTTAAAGGGGTTGTATGTGTAAGTCTATGGATCCTCCACTTGGCAACCCCAATACATCACTGACTTGCCAGGAAAGTGATTGGTAGCTATTCATTTTAAGGATTGGGCCCCCGACCCATTGATCTCCGTATGTACCAATAAGAGCCTGAACCATAAACTGCATGACCAAAACTAGAAAACCTTCTGAAAACACCCGCACACCTGACCATGGGTTGTGTCTGCTATTTTTGCTTAATGTAATTGAGCTGCAGTACCACACTCAACCTGGAGGCTGGGGTGGCACTATTTTGGAAATAATTACCCTATTATTTACCCTCCTGATATATAACGCCACATACCTGATCCACCACTGTCTGTGTGTCTGCTACTACCTGGTGTGTGAGGTCCTAATAATTACATAGATAAAATACATAGAAACAGATACATAGAAATAGCCGTATTTTTAGTGTATGGTCACACCCGGAGGTCGCTGGATGAGACGCAGCCGTTTACTAGTAAAATGTCCACTAATTTACATTCATTTTGCGCTAAAACCGGATTGGCTGCTACATGAGATCTGACCTTTAACACCTCTGTAGACTGTAAGCTCTTGTGATCAGTGGCCTCATTCCTCTTGTATCAATTGACGACCATGTTATTACTCTGTAGTGCTATTTGTACCCAAGGTTCTGTACAGCGCTGCGGAATATGATGGCGCTACGATGCGCCATGACTTGTTAGTCGGGACCTTGCTGTACTCGGATTTTAAAGTCTACCCAATAAAGAAGATTTCACCGCTGTCCCGGGCACATAAAATTATTTGTTATCTTTAGATGTTTAATAGAACAAAGTCTTGTAGATTTTTCATATTTTTTTAGTAGAATAGTTCAATTCTCAGGTCTTCACTTCTGTGCTTCTAGCTCTCTGCATACCCTGAAGGTGTAATCAGACCTATGTGTATGTTGTTAGTAGCAGCAGAACTGTGTAATACGGATTTATATACCAGGATTGTACTTTCTCCAATTGCACTGGGGTGTGTACTTGCACTGCTGTGCTCTTAGCTCTTTGCAGACAGTGTTTGGTTTTGTCCCTGGAGAGATGTATAATCATGCCTCTATGTGTGTTGTTAGTAGCAGCAGGACTGTGATATATGGATTTACGGTATATTCCAGGATTGTGGCTTCACCATGTGCACTGGGGGAATATCCTCACACTGCTGTACTCTCTGCAGCCAGTGCTCGGTATTGTCCCTGGAGGAATGTGAAATCATGTGTGTGTTGTTAGTAGCAGCAAGACTGTGATATACGGATTTAGATTGCAACATTGTAATGGGGGCGAGTCCTCACACTGCTGTGCTGTGATATCTTTGCATTGAGCTGCTCCACTGCCCTTCCCATCAGTGACTGCTGTAGTATACAACTTGATAGGGACTTTAAAGGCGTTTACTGATGTGGCCTCACATAGCCGTGCGTCACACCCAGCTACGATCCGGGAATATATATGCATTTTCACAGCTCTGCTGCTACTAAAATCGTGAAGGTGGTCCCAGATATTTTATTATTTCTTGACATTGATTCACATTTAGCCTAATTTCACAATAACGTATGCTCGCCCGGCTGAGCATACAGCTGCGTGCTTGGAAGACATGGTGCCCGGCCTTAAGTGCCATAGGCTTCTGTGGGGACGTATATCCGTCCAGCTATACGTGCCCCTAACATCGGTGTAAAAGACGCCTTGCGTGACTGACCGTTTAGCAAGTTAACGTGTCCTTAAGAACACACAATCTCACACACATCGTCTGTGTTTCTTGCAGAGCCGACAACAGAAAGTGAAGGAACAGAAGAAGTTATTATCCCCGGAGCTGAGACTGAAGAAGAGTATGAGGATTGCACAGAAGGTCAGTTATATCCCAAGACATCCCCGTTTTCATTTCTACCATTTTTTGGGACTGTAATGACCTTTTTGATTACTAATTATTTTTTAAAGTGTGGTTAAAAAAAAAAAAAAAAGGATCTATTCAGTCACGGAGTTCCCCACTGAGAATATCCATGGATATTTTCAAAATTTTAAACAAGACTGTTGGGATAGAGCGCTACCGAGCAGTTTATGGTTTTATTTGTTAATTTTTGTATCGGTTTATGGGTAGATGCACACAGCCATATGCCCGCCTCGCTGTGGCCGGAGGGGGAGGCGCTTGCGGCTGTGTGTATGTACCCTTAAACCGATACAAAAATTAACAAATAAAACCATAAACTGCTCGGTAGTGCTCTATCCCAAAAGTTTGAGCGCTGTGAAGGAGGTGACCCCATCCATAGAGAAAAGCAGAGCACGGCCGCACGCACGGGAAAAGATAAAGCATGCATCCAGTATCGCCGCCATTACCGTCTATGGGGGCGTATATGTGGCCGTATATACATCCCCAAAGTTGGCCGTATAAATGTACCCATAGGGGAAGGGGGTTCATTTGAAGTCTTAGCTTTTTTCATTATTTTTTTTTAACTTATTTATTTTTCAGTAATTTTAGGGCAGAGGTCCCCATACTTTTTACATAGGGGGCCGTTCACTGTCCCTTTCAGACCGTTGGAGGGCCGGACTAAAGTTTAAAAATAAATAGCGGTACATACAGGTCCCCCCTCAACTATTTTATATATTGGCCCAATGAATTGGGTCAATTAATTATTAAATATACTGGGACCCCTGTCAATTATTGAATATGCTGCCCCCCCTTTAATTACTATACTGCCCCTCATAATTAATTATTTCCTATGCCCCCCCACCATTAATTATTTCCTATGCTGCCCCTCATAATTATTTTCTATGCATCCCCTCCACCATTATTTCCTATGCTGCCGTTTTTAGAACAAAAAACTCGTACTGACCTCAGTCTCCCGCCGCGCGGAAGGGGCTGCGTCATCATGCGGCTGCGCAGCCTAGTTCACGGAGCGATGGTTGTCTTCCGGCCACATGGCTTCAGTGATAGTGCTTAAGTGGCCTTTTCCGGAACTATACTGTGACGGGCAGGAACTTCCTGTCCGGACGGAGGCCCCTGCCTGACTGTCGAAGGCCGAGAGGGCCCGGCCAGATAGAAGCAGGACATAGTTTGGGGACCCCTGCCCTAGGGTAACTGAACCATGGGGGGGTTTGATTGCTCCTACCATATACTGCAATACTTATGGCCCCGCAGAGTTACAGAGACTCCAGGCTGTCATGCCAACGGGTCATCTGCTCCCCATTGACTTACCAGCATTCAAATGGTTGACACCTGCAATCAGTTCCAGCACCCACCATGGATGTTTGCAGTAGGTGCAAACACCCTCCATGTATAAAAAGGGATGTGCCCTTGAGCCCTCTTCATGCCTCCTTAACGACCATTTTTTCTTCTGACCTGTGAGACTCTAAATTGCTAGGATAAATTTATTAATTGCGTGTCTTTTTCTCTATAGAGTTCACAGATAAATGATAAAAGTTTTGTTCTTAACAGTCTTGGTAAAATTGAATAAACCTTTAGTATAGTATGCAGGGTGCCAATCCTTCACCCTGCCCCAAGTTCAGCTACAGAGGGTGCATGTACTTCTGCAGAATAGAAGCTCTGCCTCCCTGCAGCTCCTTCTACATTCTGCCTGCAGGGGGCAGCACTTCAAATGCCTCAAATCTTCAAATCTCCTGAGCCGTGGAACCCTTTAATATTGCATCAGGAATTGTCTCTCATGGCCTGAGGCCACTCATTAGACAAATCAAGTCCTTTTTTTTATTATTAGCTTTTCCAGTGAAAACCATTTAGTCCCAGTGTAATTGTATATATCTTTCTCTTGTATACCAAAGACAAGAACCTTTTGCAGACATTGAAGTTTTGTATATATTTTTTCCAGATGGGGCAGAGCCAGAAAATGGAGGTGATGATGTTCCTACTAAAGACTATGAGAAAATTGAAGACCACCTAACTATTGCTGATGATGATGTTGTATATCACCAGAGCGATTATGGAATGGAGGAGGCAGCATTTAGTAAAGTCATTGTAACAAGTGAAGAGCTGAAGGAATCCACCATGGAAAGTGAAGCTGTAGAGACCAGAAGATTCATAGCGCATGATGTCCTAGATGAAGCAGGAGAGACTGCCGGCCTTAGAATGACCATAGAAGAAGAAATACTTGGAATTATAGATGTAATGATATCATCAGTGATCAGAGAAGATGACGGCAACGTTGAAAACATAGTCACAAATGAAGATTTTGAGGGAACAGGTACAGTGGTGGCTATCCTTCATGATGAGGAGATTGAGGCGTCCATGACTAGGGAAGATATTGTAGAAGAAAATCTTGTAGATCGCAAGGCGTCTGCAGAGCTTCTAGATACTAATCCAGAAGAAGTTTTGATTTTACAAGACAAAGCCATCGAAGAAGATGCTGAATGTTATGGAGGGCCAGACACATGGGAAGACTATGCGGAAAGTGAAGACCTTCTGACCATCGACGATATTGTAACACTGCCCCAGGGTAATGATGAGAGAGAGGAAGCTGCACTAAGTGAAGTAATTGTAACAAGTAAATATCTAAATGAAATCGTGAATGTTCTAGAATGTGAAGATACAGAAATCAGAAGCTACACAGAACACGATGACCTAGACAAAGCTGGAGAGGCAGCCCCCGCTACAGTCACCGGAGAAGATGAAACTGTTCGTTTTGTGAATGAAATTATACAATCGGTGATCAGAGAAAATTACCACAAAGGAGAAGACCTAGTCATAGAGGAAGATGTCGAAGGAACTAATGCAGAGGTAGATGTTGTAGTAGATGAGGAATACGAGGAAGCAATGGCAAGTGAAGATCTTGCTGGAGAAGATGCTGTAGATAGTAAGTTACCTGCAGAGCATTTAGATAGTAATCCAGAAGGTGCTTTAATTTTACAAGATACAGCGGCCGAAGAAGATGAAGAACGTTATGGTGGGCAAGACGCATGTGAAGAGTTGACTAGAGTAGACTATGAGGAAACTGAAGACCTTCTGATCCAACACGACGTCTTAATAAGTAAAGAAACTCCCCAGAGCAACGATGAGTTAGAGGACACTGCATTAAGTAAAGTTCTCAGAGACGATGACGACAAGAAAGAAGACCTAATGACAGAAGATGATGTCGAAGGAACTAATGCAGAGGTAGATGTTGTAGTAGATGAGGAGAATGTGGAAGCGATGACTAGTGAAGAACTTGCAGAAGAAGATGCTGTAGATAGTAAGTTATCTGCAGAGCTTTTAGATAGTAATCCAGAAGATGCTTTGATTTTACAAGATAAAGCTGCAAAAGATGAAGAACGTTATGGTGGGCAAGATACATGTGAAGAGCTTGACGAAAGTGAAGACCTGCTGATTACACTATCAGTGATCAGAGAAGATGACGACACGAGAGAAGACAAAGTCACAGATGTTGACGTCAAAGGAACTAACGCAGTGGTAGATGTTGTAGTGCCTGAGGAAAGCGAGTCAACCGTGACCAGGGCAGATGTTATTGAAGAAGATGTTGTAGATACTAAAGTATCTGCAGTGCTCCTCGATATGACTCCGAAAGATGTTTTAGAACATTATGGAGCGCTGGATACATGTCAACAGTTCACTAGTGAAGACTACGAGAGAAGTGAAGCTCTTCTGACCACCCATGATGTTTTAAAAAGTGAAGAAACGCCCTGGAGCGAGTTAGAGGAGGCTGCATTAAGTAAAGTAATTGTAACTAGTGAAGATCTGGAGGCATTTGGAAATTTTCTAGATAAAGAAGCTACAGAAATCAGAAGCTTTGTAGCACGGGATGACCTAGACAAAGCTGGAGAGAAGGCTCCCACCACAGAGACCCAAGAAGACAAAACAAGAGAAACTTTAAGTTTTGTGAATGAGACTACACCTACTTTGATCAGTTTCGGTGACTACGAAGGAGAAGACATAGTCACAGATGAAGATTTTAAAAGAACAAATGCAGTAAGGGATGTTATAGTCGAAGAGGAAAGCGAGGCAGCCATAACTAGTGAAGATGTTTTTGAAGAATATCTTGTAGATAGTAAAGTATCTACAGAACTTCTAGTTATTAATCCAGAAAATGTTTTGATTTTACAAGATAAATCTATTGTAGAAGAGGAAGAACGTTATGGAGGGCTAGATAGTAGTGAAGAGTTGACTATAGAAGTCTATGAGGAAAGTGAAGACCTTCTGGTCCAACACGACATCTTAATAAGTGAAGAAACACCCCAGAGGAATGATGAGTTAGAGGACACTGCATTAAGTAAAGTTCTTGTAACTGGTACAGATCTAAATGAATTTGGAAATGTTCTGGATGGTGAACCTTCAGAAATCAGAAGCTATACAGATCCTGATGGATTAGACGGAGCTGGAGATACTGCTCCCACCACAGAGAACCAAGAAGACAGAACAAGAGAAAGTGATAGTTTTGAGAATGAAGATAATACATCCGTGATCAGAGAAGATGACTACAAGAGAGAAGACCTAGTCACGGAGGAAGATGTTGAAGGAACTATTGAAGTGCCAGATGTTGTAGTGGCTGCGGAAAGCGAGGCAGCCTTGACTAGTAAAGATGTTGTAGATCGCAAGATCTCTGCAGTCCTTCGAGATATTAATCCAGAAGATGCTTTGATGTTACAAGTTATTGAAGAAGATATAGAATGCTATGGAGGGCTAGATACTAGTGAAGAGTTGTCTAGAGAAGACTATGAGGAAAGTGAAGACCTTCTGACCCCACACGACGTCTTAATAAGTGAAGAAACACCCCAGACCAATGATGAGTTGGAGGACACTGCTTTAAGTAAAGTTCTTGTAACTGGTAAAGATCTAAATGAATTTGGAAATGTTCTAGATAGTGAACCTTCAGAAATAAGAAGCTATACAGATCCTGATGGATTAGACGGAGCTGGAGATGCTGCTCCCACCACAGGGAACCAAGAAGACAGAACAAGACAAACTGATAGTTTTGAGAATGAAGATAATACATCAGTGATCAGAGAAGATGACTACAAGAGAGAAGACGACGTCACGGAGGAAGATGTTGAAGGAACTAATGTAGTGGCAGATGTTGTAGTGGCTGCGGAAAGCGGGGCAGCCTTGACTAGTAAAGAAGAAGATGTTGTAGTGGCTGAGGAAAGCGGGGCAGCCTTGACAAGTAAAGATGAAGATGTTGTAGATAGCAATGTTTCTGCAGTCCTTCAAGATCTTAATCCAGAAGATGTTTTGATGTTACAAGTTATTGAAGAAGATGTGGAAGGTTATGGTGAATTAGTTGAATGTGAAGTTGTGACTCGTGAAGATGATTTTGCTCCGGGTTTAGGTGTTGAAGACATTCTAGCAATGGAAGACCCTCCGGACAGTGAAGCAGAGAGCAGAAGTGAAGAGGGTCTAGATAGTGAAGATTACCTCCACAATATACATGTTGAAGACTTAAGCGGATATGAAGAGATGATATCTTATGAAGTATCTACCGAGCATTCAGGGTTTACAACTAGTAAAGACTTTATGCAAACTGAAGAAGATTTAACCAGCTGTGAGTACGGAGGGGTGATAGATAGAGAAATGGAAGAAGTTATGTATGAGGATGAAGAAGTTGTATCCAGAGAAGAAGTCCTTGCAGAAGCTAGTCTAAGTTACGAGGAGCTGGAGGCCACCATCGTAGAAAGTCCGTCCATTGACTTGAGTCAGAATTTTGAAGCATGTGCAGGTGTCTGTCCGGTAGTTGACCTTGAACACGAGGACGATATGATATATGAAGGAGTTGAAATGGATGAAGAGCTCAGAGAATGTAAGTCCCATGAAGACCATGCAACTGGAGAAGACCTAGGAACCGGAGCTGCAGTTTTCGAAGACCTTTTTTTCGAATGTCTGTCCACAGAAAACATCATGGATCATGAAGAGACGGAAATTGTTGAAAGCAGGCAAGAAGTTGCGGACTGTGGCAGCGATGTCGGTGACCTTGGTGAGTGATGTCCAAGGTGCTGATAGTATAGACACAAGACGAGAAACAACAAGGTGTATGGAGGGTGTAAAAGGTTTTTTTTTACTATATCCACAATTTAGTGGATGAATGTCTTATTGTCTGCCTCCCCAGTGTGACTACTACTACATGTAAGACCACTACAGTCTTGCATGTAAAGAGTGAGGAGGCTGCAGCAAATGGGTGGGGTTGGGGTAGCAGTAGTTGTCAGCATCACACACATAAATTCTGAGAAAATATGGCATTTTTGTATTAGACATAAAATTTACAGCAACCGTTTAGCTCCAACTCAGCTTAGATCATCCTATATGAATGTTCTGCACTTTAATGGTGTAATAGTTTAGCAGCCATCTCATGGAGGTCTCTATAACTTGAATATAACTCTTTACCTGAGTAACTGCGCTTACTATTAGACGCACCCCAGATTTAGTCATTAAAAAAAAAGTAAAATACATTTGAAACCATTTAAAAATTCCTTGGTGGTCTCATATACATACTCGGGAATGCTGCATACACACACACACACACACACACACACACACACACAGTGCTGCTACAGCTATGAACTTATTGCAGAACATGAATAGGACCTTTATTCACTCATACATAAAGCACTGCTACAGTCATACTTTCACACACACAGCTCGGCTGCATCCATCCTCGCACACACAGCTTTGCAACATCCATTCTCTCGCGCTCACACAGCTCTTCTGCATCCATCCTCTCGCACACACAGCTCTGCTGCATCCATCTTTGCACACATGGCTCTTCTGCATCCATCCTCTTGCACACACAGCTCTGCTGCATCCATCCTCTCGCACACACAGCTCTGCTGCATCCATCCTCTCGCACACACAGCTCTGCTGCATCCATCCTCTCGCACACACGGCTCTGCTGCATCCATCTTCGCGTACGCTGCTCTGCTGCATCCATCTTCGCGTACGCTGCTCTGCTGCATCCATCTTCGCGTACGCTGCTCTGCCGCATCCGTCCTCTCGCGTACGCTGCTCTGCCGCATCCGTCCTCTCGCGTACGCTGCTCTGCCGCATCCGTCCTCTCGCGTACGCTGCTCTGCCGCATCCGTCCTCTCGCGTACGCTGCTCTGCCGCATCCATCCTCTCGCGTACGCTGCTCTGCCGCATCCATCCTCTCGCGTACGCTGCTCT